>JAQFZN010002714.1:0-10666 GCA_034687075.1 Geophilus carpophagus | reverse complement strand
TTAAAGCTTCTCCAATAGTAGTTTATAAAAAAATGTCAAAACAACCACCTCTGACACTTCAACACATGGCAGCCAGGGTAGGGGTTCTCTTGTTTAGGGAGCTTTTGCCTACAAGGGTAAAACTAAATTAGCATTTATCAGTGGCCAACAGAAATCAGAAAACTATCAATAAACACTTTGCTTCCTGTTGGACAACAAATTGGGGTAAAAAATGAATTAAATAATAATTTATTCAGTTGTATGATGAACAAATCCTGTAACTTTATATTAGCAAACATTATTTTTATTTGTGCACACAAAAAATAAAATCTTTTAGAATTTTTGTTCTACATAAAGAATAATCAAAACTACACAATTAAAAATTTTATATTGAGCGAGAAAACCAACAAACTTGTGGACTAATTTAGATAAAACCACTCTAGGTTGAGATGTTTACATTTAAATAGTCATAGTCAAAAAAACAATTTTAGTGTAAAAATCTTAGATTAATGAAATTAAAAATTTAATGGTTAACTAAAGTTAAATAAACTGTTTAAGTTACACAATCTGATCAATATGATGATTTATAGTAAGAGAATGCTTTTAGTTTAGAGATCAGTTCTAAACTCTTAAGTTATGTTTGAAAACTGTAACTGAGGCATTGGAAAACTGACTTGGTTATTGTGGTTAGAGTAACCGAGGCATTTGAAAACTGCTCGGTTGGTCATTCCGGTTATAACCAGGGGTGTGCTACCAAAAATTTAACAACTGGCTCGCTAAAAAAAAAACAGTAAAGACAAGATAAAGTCAAAATTAAAAGTATAAAAAAATTTTTTTTAATATAATAAACATAAATAAGTAATATTTTGATAATATACATTTGAAAAACCAATATACTTATTTAATAAGAATTAATATAAACTCCATATGCCTATTTCATTATCAGAAAACTCTTTCTGGGCACTTTTTCTAATTCTTGTTTCAGAAATGCAGGAATACAATATCACAAGAAACCAATGTAATATAAAATGGAGAAATATGAAATAGCTACACAAAAAAATGCCACTGGGA
The DNA here is from genome assembly GCA_034687075.1 of Geophilus carpophagus. Taxonomy (NCBI): domain Eukaryota; kingdom Metazoa; phylum Arthropoda; class Chilopoda; order Geophilomorpha; family Geophilidae; genus Geophilus; species Geophilus carpophagus. The sequence goes on along the minus strand of JAQFZN010002714.1, from coordinate 9,616 downwards.
GAAGAGCAGTAACTTGGGAATATTTTGGCTGGATGGAAAAAAATATTAGGCTAGCAACATGATGTACGAGAACCATTTGCAATGAATAGTGAAGTAGTAGCTGCAAATCAACAGGGTAATATACTTATTGTTATTTACATGTATAGATATTTATTTTGTAATTTCTTTTTTCATTTGTAGATACTCTTCAACTATTTCCTCCTCAGCTGCTGCTACTAGTCAGTCATACCACATCATCAGCTACCACCAGTTCCATCACATCTCCACATGCTCAATCTGAATACATAGCATCCTAGTTTTTTGTCTTATTTGACTTAACTTTAGTCATTTAAGCAAACTTTTACGTTTTTCTTAAATTGATTGAACGCACCTAATCATTTTTTGACAGGTTATTGTGCGACGGGATGAATAGATTTAATGTACTATTTTGCCACAAGGCTGAATAATTTTATTGTTAGATTTCAATTGTTTGGAGTGGCTCCGCCCACATTTGTCCATCATTGTTGAAGACAAATAACTTTTAGTTTACTCTTTTGATTGTCCAATGACAATTAGTTTTCTCTTTTGTCCTCTCTGATTTTAGGTATAAATAGAGAGGAGAAACACAGAGAAATTGCTGCTGAGCCACTATACTTGCTAAATAAAACTCTTGTCATTTGATCACTGATCAGAATAGAACAAAAAGCTGCCTTGCTTGTAAACTCAGTCCGGTACACAGGATAATAAGCTGCTCTGCTTGTACAAATAGTCCAGGCTAGGACAATAAGCTGCTTGCTTGTATCAAATAGTACTGCTCTCGTACAATTGGCCGATTGCCTGGATAAAGAAGCCCGTATAGGCATGTGGTAACACCAAACGATGATCTCAACTTGTGAATAGTCCCTAGACCGTTAACCCGACTCCTGACACTGCACCTAAATTGACAAACCACCCAATCACGACCTTACACTACTTTGATTCCTACTTTATTCCTTTATTACATTATTTTGTATCGTGAGTTTTTACTTATATTATCCTTATATTAGTTAAATCCAATCAGTATTTAACCTGTAATTATTTCTTTCCTTTTTTATCTTAAGATCAGCATTTAGCCAAGTTAGCTAATTTATTGTTCTTTTTATATTATTATTTATCCGTAGTCATTAAGCTAATGAGTATCTAGTCATTGTAATTATCATTTAATTTATTCGTTGTTTTACACTTATTTTATCTATTTATAATTAATGCTGTAGTAATTAACTTAGCTTTGTAGTTCTTTTATTATATTACTTTAATTATCTTTAGATTGTTAATCTTAAGTCTCTAATAATTGTATTAATCAGTATTATTATCTATAGATTTGTAATCATTTCATTATTTCGTTTCATTGTTTATTCGTAGTGTGTAGAATAAAATGTTCACTTGTTTTGATAATTTAGAGTTTAGTTTATTTATTCAACACTTTGCTCCAGCCAAACCATCACAATTGTTAATTAGAAATAATCTTAAAACAACATTTCCAGGTGACATTAGTTTTTCTTTTTACCATAGTTTTTGACTCAAAAACCATAGTCGAAGGTAAATTTAATGAGTGTCAGGCCCCTGTGGACCTTGGGGCCTGGACCAATTGGCCTTTCTAAACCCCCCCATCTGAGGCTCTGTTATAACTATTTAAAACTATATTCTAAACTATTTTATATCAAAAAAATTTTCTAAAAAAGTTTTTTCCAACATTAAAATATTTAAAAAAAAGAGAAAAAGTTTCTTTTCTTCATTTGAAATTGGCAATGTTTTATACACTCTTGGTTGAATTTTATACTTACATATAACAAATTTAAATGTGGAAATCAATTTTTCTGACTTGTTATATGACATTTGCTTTTCTATGCGGTAAATGTGGTGATCAAATATGACCAAATGAATTAATAAATGTTACAATATGATTATTATTATAAAGTGTATTTATAGGATTTAAGATTTTATGATTGTATTGTTCTATTATATTATTGTGATGATTGACATGTACTTAATGGATAGCCCGCATGCAAGTCGCGTGCCACGGCTAAGGATGTTAGAACAATAGATGTATGATTTTAACGTCGGTTGTGACGTCATTAGGAGTGGCTATAAAAGCACACCATGATGTGTATGATTATTCTCATTTGAACTGCAGCCTCTCCCCATGTAGATCGTGCTCAGCTTATGTCAATCTGATGTGTATTTATTTTTACCTCTGCTAAAATAAATCATCACCACTTTCTTTATTATTCAAAAAGTCAGCTCAATTCATTACAACTCTTACACAAGGTAGCAGAGGATGGTCACTGCCTAGACCTGAATTTAAGGAGAAGGAATTACAGAAGCACAAATTAACAACAGAGGCTAAACCTTCTGAAATACAAAGAAAGAGGAAATTCAAAAAAATTTCCAAAACTAAAGAAGAAAAAGAATTTAAAAGAAGAGAAAAATTATATTTATTTTTTCAAACCAAGGAGGAAAATTATCATGTATGATAATGAGGAAAGAAGAGTCAGTGCAATACCTTTGTTGCATGACAACAATTACACCAATTGGAGTGCCTTGATGGAGGCATTCCTAGAAAGAAAGGAGATCTTTGAATTAGGCATTGAAAAAGAAGAGCCTATAAAACCAGAAAATATATTGGACCCTCTATATGCTCATCAACTTAAAAAATGGAAAGAATGGAAAACAGCTATATCAAAAGCTAAATGGCACATATTAGAATACCTAAGCCCATCAAAAAGAGGCCTATATAGAGACCAAAAGATTGCAAAGAAAATATGGGACTAATTAAAAATGAAAATGAAGAAAGAAAATACTAAAGAACAAGCTTTGGAAAGCTTAACATCAATTGTCATGAAACAGAAAGAAACCATATCCGAATACTTCGATCGGGCCGAAACAATGCGTTTGAAATGCAAAAACAACTGAAAACGAATATTAGATGAAGAAATGCTGCATTTTATAATCAAAGGACTGAAAAAAGAATTCAATATATGCAAAACTGCATTCGGTTTCATAAAAGTCAATTTAAACGACGCGTGGCAAGGACTAATACAAGAAGAGGCCAATCAGAAAGCAGGATCAAATTTCAGCACTTGTAGCCAATCACAGCGCACCACCAGATCAGTAGTCAGTGAGACAGCAAGGATGGCAGACGCTCCCAAAAAATTGTGCTTTAACTGCGGATCAAGGGATCATCTGAAGTATGAGTTTAAATCAGGAATAAAGTGTTTTGAATGCAACACTTTTGGACATAAATCTAATGATTGCCCGGAATTACAAGGAAAAAAAGGATAAAAATACAAGTTTAAGAGCGCGTCCAAAAATCAAAGATAGCGCCAGGATGAAAACCAAAACTAAACTAATTCCTGAACAATTATGATATAATTAACGACAGAACAGAAATAATTTATTTGAAGTTGGATACAAAAGCAATAAAACCTATGTTTATTTACTACACAGGAAACACGATGTCAACTATGAAATAATGAATGACCAAGACGAAATAATTATGATGAACATGAGAGAAATTAATTATGTGGAAAATTTGCATCATGTGCCAAAATACATCAAAGGACTGATGAAGACTGACGGGACCATGGATCCATTCGCCAATTTTGTAAATGGACAGGCCATTGCCCATGATTGTGTGTTGTACAGGAACCTGCCATCCCAAGATAAAAGTTCCCCAACAGATGAGGAGAAGAGCACCACAAGCACAGAAGAATGAAAAGTGGCATGCTACCACAAGGAGGAATGCACATGTGAAATGTGCAAGATTTATTGTTTAAGGAAATTACATAATATTAATGTAAATAAAAATAAAGCAATGATTGTGAAGGAGGAGGAAAATAATGATAAAAAACAAGAAGAGAAGGACAAAAAGGAGAAACAAGAACCCAAGGAAGATAAAGAAGAAGATTGGATCACTACTGACTCCGAAGTCAGCGAGTATGAAGACGCAGGAACTTTGGTAGGAAATAATTATTCCAATAATTTAATGACTCATGATTGTAAAGGTACTAATGTAAAATATTTTAGCCATAAAAATGACCCATTAATGATTGAATAGAACGTGGACTCAGGTGCCATAAACCACATTACTAACCGATTGGATTTGATACAAAGAATGATTAAAACACAAAAAAAGATTTATACGGCCAGTGAACCGGTATACACAAAAGGAATTGAGGATTTAACTTTAAGTCACAATAAGGGCATTACGGATCTGAATAAAATACTTATAGTAACAGAGTGCGAGGGAAATTTATTATTTGTGCCTCGCATAACTAAGAGAGGATACATTTGTATATTTTTAGAGGAAGAAGTGTTTATTTTAAAAAGAGAGGATTGTAATTCAAAAATATTTAACTATTTAATGAAAGGAAAGAGAAAGAAAATAAATATATAGTAAACACTTGATTTGAATTTGAGAATGACAGTGCGCACATTGCCACTGATAGTTTAGATTTATTACATGCCAGATTAAGTCTTTTCTTATTAAGATGCCCCAAACTAATGAAAGATAAAACATTGGTAAAAGGAATGGAAAAAATTAATGAAAAAGAATTTAATTTTAAGGATAAGTGTATTATTTGTATGAAAAGATGTAAACATAAACATTTTCGTCATAGGACTTCTCAACAAACGGGAGAATTAATACACATAGACTTGATGGGACCTTTTGATCCCGGAACTTATGATGGCAAACAATACATATTAGTTATTGTAGATGATTACAGCAGGAAAATATTCACTGCTCATATGAAAAAGAAAAATGAAGTTCCTGAATTGATAAAACATATAGTAATGATAGAAACTCAATCAGGGAATCGAGTTAAATGATTGCATTCTGATAATGCTGGCGAATTCGTAAACAGAACTTTAGATGAATATTTATTAAGAAGGGGGATTAAACATGAACTCACAGTTCCCTATACCCCACAAATGAATGGAATAGCAGAAAGGAGTAATCAGGAATTAATGAAAATAGTTAGGACTTTAATGATAGACTCCCAATTACTACAGGTGTATTGGGGGGAAGCGTTACATTGCGCAACTAGGATTAAGAATTTGACATATACAAAAATTCACGATAATACTCCTGAAGGTGTATGGACTGGGCGTGTACCCAGTATAAATTATTTACGGCGTTATGGTTGTTTGGCGATTGTGCACATAAAACAAGGAAAAGTTCTCCCCAGAGGGGAACTGGGAATTTTTGTCGGATATGCATTTAACAGAAAAGGATATAGAATCCTTATGCCCGACAACAATATGATAGAGGAACATTATGACCTGGAATTTATTGAAAATAAATTAGGCTTTCTTTATTTGAACGATAATTTAGGCCAGGATGAGGATTTAGATAATGATAGGGATGATGAGGATGACTTTAATGATAATGATTATGATAGTGTCACCAACACGGACACAGGTCCTGAAAGTGAAGACCTTTGTTTAGATCCAGAAATTAACATTTCTGATAGAGGCCTGCACGGGCTCGGGTTTGCCCGCGGGCATAGGCCCGGCCCGGCCCGACGGGCCGGGTCGGGCCGGGTAATCAATAACACTTTCGGGTTAGGGCCGGGCTTGGGCTTTGGATATAAAAAATAATGTAGCCAATAGCCAGTACTACTGGCTATTGGCTACATTATTTTTTTTTAGATTTTTTGATTGGGTCGGGTCGGGTCGGGTATGGGCTTAAAATTATTATACATTTCGGGCTCGGGCTCGGGCTCAGGCTGCTAGCCACCCGGGCCGGGTTGGGCCGGGCCAATTAATTTAGGCCCGTGCAGACCTCTAATTTCTGAAGAAGATGATCGCCAGGCGGTCATCACTTTGGATTTAGGACTTAATGAAGGAATGAATAATGAAGAACCCAACCTAGAGGGGAACCCGTCATTGGAGGTGATGAGTACCATCCAATACATGACGCTAATGATAATGATATACGACCTCAAGGTTGAGGTAAAAAGAGAGGATCCACTCAAGCCGTGATCCAAGTAAGAGATCATTTACAACGACAGGAAAATGAGAACAATTTAGTTTGCGCAGGTGTGCGACGTTCTCAAAGGATTAAAAGCAAAATATTATTTGCGAATGATATTGTTGAACCAAAGACTTATGAAGAAGCCATAAATAGCCCTCAGAGGGAGCAATGGCTGAATGCTATGAAGGATGAATTAAATGATATGCAAAGATTAAAAGTTTGGGATGTTATGACATTGCCAAAAGGGAAGAGGACTATTAAGTCCAAGTGGGTTTTTAAAATCAAACCTGCAGTTAATGGAGAGGTTGAGCAGTACAAGGCCAAACTTGTAGCAGTCGAATGTTCCCAACCCCCCGGTGATACTTATGACAAAACTTTTTCGCCTGTCGCCCGTATCGAGACCATTAGATTTTTGATTGCAGTGGCTGTACAATATGGTGCCACTATTAGATTGCATGATGTGAAGACTGCATATTTGAATGGCAGATTGAAGGAGGACATTTGGATAAAGCCTCCACCTAGATTAAGCAATGATAATATTAAAGCTTGTAAACTGAACAGGTCAATCTATGGGTTTAAGCAATCTGGCCAGAATTGGCATGAGTATTTAGATAAGATATTAATTAGAATAGGTTTTAATAAATCATAGAACAATGAATGTTTATACTTTAAGAGGGAAAAGGATAATTGGGTATTTATGGGTGTGCATGTTGATGACTGCACAACCGTATCTAATTGTGATGAATTAGAAAATAGAATGATAGGATTAATTAAAAAAGATTTGATATTATCCACTAAGATTAGACCTAATCAGATATTAGGAATGGAATTGAATTATGATGAAAAAGGAATAACTTTAACACAAAGTGCTTATATTAGGAATTTACTAATGAAGTATGAAATGATGGATTGCAACCCATCCAAAGGAGTGGGTGACGTCAATCAAAATAGTGACGAATTTGATGACAGTCCAGATTTCAATAGGAATGAATACCAGCAGTTGATGGGATCACTGCAGTATTTGGCGGTATATACATTACCAGATATCGCACATACCCTCAGTAACTTAGCTAGATATAATTCACAACCCAAGGTTATGCTTTATGAAGTATTGAAAAGAGTATTAAGATACCTTAATGGTACCATAAGACTAGGACTTAGATATAGGAGATCTAAACAATTTAAGATTGTAGGTTACTCAGACTCGTCACAGGATAGAACCATTGACAGTAGAGGTTTTAATGGATATTTGATAATGACTGGAAATTGTTTAATCAATTGGAAGAGTAAAAAACAAGGAATTGTATGCATGAGTTCCACTGAGGCGGAACTTGACGCCTTAACAGAATTAACTAAAGAAGTCCTATGGGTAAACAATATGTATAATGAATTATTAAATATTGATGATGTAAATAAAGTGATATATACTGATAGTATGAATTTGATTAAAATAATGACGGAAGGATGCCAAAAGTTAAGAACGAAATATTTATCAAGACATGTAAACTTTTGCAAGCAAAATTTATTAACTCATGATATCATTTTAGATTATATAAAGAAGACCAGAATCCAGCCGACATATTAACAAAGACTGTGTCCAGGAGGATGTTGAAAGATTTAATTGAACTATTTGTGAAAGATTTGAAATTATGAATATTATATTAATGAGGGGAATGTGTGGTGATTAAATATCACCAAAAGGATTAATAAATGTTATAATATGATTATTATTATAAAGTGTATTTATAGGATTTAAGATTTTATATGATTGTATTGTTCTATTATATTATTGTGATGATTGACATGTACTAATGGATAGCCGCATACAGGTCGTGTGCCACGGCTAAGGATGTTAGAACAATAGATGTATGATTTTAACGTCTGTTGTGACGTCATTAGGAGTGGCTATAAAAGCCCACCATGATGTGTATGATTATTCTCATTTGAACTGCAGCCTCTCCCCCAAGCGGACCATGCTCAGCTTATGTCAATCTGATGTGTATTTATTTTTACCTCTGCTAAAATAAATCATCACCACTTTCTTTATTATTCAAAAAGTCTTTGTCTCAGCTCAATTTATCACAACTCTCACACATGGTAGCAGAGGATGGTCACTGCCTAGACCTGAATTTAAGGAGGAGGAATTACAGAAGCACAAATTAACAACAGAGGCTAAACCTTCTGAAATACCAAGAAAAAGGAAATTCAAAAAATTTCCAAAACTAAAGAAGAAAAAGAATTTAAAAGAAGACAAAAATTATATTTATTTTTTCAAACCAAGGAGGAAAATTATCATGTATGATAATGAGGAAAGAAAAGTCAGCGCAATACCTTTGTTGTGTGACAACAATTACACCAATTGGAGTGCCTTGATGGAGGCATTCCTAGAAAGGAAGGAGATCTTTGAATTAGGCATTGAAAAAGACGAGCCAATAAAACCAGAAAATATATTGGACCCTCTATATGCTCATCAACTTAAAGAATGGAAAGAATGGAAAACAGCTATATCAAAAGCTAGATGGCGCATTTAGGAACAGCTCTGTCACAGTAACCACGGTTAAGGTTAGTATTTAGGAACAGACTGGTTGATGAAATAGGAACTGTGGTAAGTTCGGTAACTATTTAGGAACACACCTAACTGCTCAACCTTGGAGTAATGGCCGCCAAATTCGGCCGACCGAGGAAAAAAAAAAGAATTGGGCGTCCCACGAAAAAAAGGGCTCCTGGTCTTCCGAAAAGAAGTACAAAACAACATTTTCATTGCAAGTAACATTGAAAACCGAATCATGACAAAGGTCATGACAATGGTCATGACTAGGGTCATAACAAGGGATATAACATTTTATTTTTCTCTACAGATTTTGGGTGGCAATGAATTATGCAATTTATTTTACCAAAATAAAAACAGAATTATGTTCTCTTTGATAATAATGTAGGCTACAGAGGCATTGTAAAAGCAAATCAAGATTAATAAATTCAGTTTACTCTTTAAACTCAAACAGAAAAGAAGTCATCTTTCTTTTCTTTCTTCCATTGCTTAGACTATTCTCTAAGCCAAGTTTAAGTCTTTGGACTGTCCAACATGTAAATCATTGAAGACCCAGCCAAAACTGTGAATGTGGTATTAAAAATTGGCCGTGGATAATTCCACTAAATTTTTAGTGAAAATAACTTTTCTGTTTGAATTTGACATATTTTATTTTTGATAAGTTTCATATGTCAACAACTCAAACAATTAGTTTGATGAAAATTCAGTAAAAATTTTATCGTTTATGTTAATATTTGTTTTCATAATTATAATCATATATAAATTTTTCAGAGGTTCTCCCACAACATGTGTAACTGAATGTTATTGCTTTTCATATTGTTCCTCTTATTTATTATTTTTTATTATTACCATTATTATTATTACTATACTTTATTATTGTTGTTCCTCATTATGATCATTCTTTATTATTTACCACACTTATTCTTTAGTCTATTGTCACAGTGTGCTGCAGAGCTATTGTAAAAGCTTAAAAGCATAAATAAAATCAGTTCTCCCTAAAGGCGGGTTCTCACTTGTGTTCACACTAGGCTGTAAGGCAGTGTATGATGCATTGTGGGATACTATTTCCTAGA
>JAQFZN010002713.1:0-10668 GCA_034687075.1 Geophilus carpophagus | reverse complement strand
GCTAGTAGCGACGCTACTAGCGATAGCGATCGCTACCAGTAGCGCGCTACTAGTAGCGATAGCGTTTTCAACCCTGGAAACAACATAACATCTTTCACTCTTCCATAGACTTTAAACAGAAAACTATTTTCCCCATAACTTCTCTCCCCCTGTTCATTACCCCCCAAATTTTTTTCCCAAGTTTTTTAGACTATGGGCTACAATCCTGCCAAGTTTAATCAAAATCCAAGAGTGACACCGGTTGTGACTCCCTGTTAAGACATGAAGGTAAAACTATACAGTAGTTGTACTAATGAGTATGGAAATGTTGTTTCTTTCCCACCCTTTGTCACGCACCATTTATCTCTGCTCAACAATGTTATTTTTAATAACCCAACCCAATATATGTTGCAGATTAAGGGGCATTGACTCTCTCAACGCGGAAGTGGATCATCATATTAATTTCATGTGAAAATTATATATGTAAACATGTAAACCTGTTAGCTCGTAACCAACTATTTGTTTTTGAATAAATAAATGTAAATTGTTTCGAAATTTTCGAGTTTATGTTGATTTTTTAAGGATTAAAATGATTTACAATTTCCCTAAATCAAAACCTACAATTTTCTATTACTCGAGTGGTAATTGACTGTAAAATAAATAGACACAAGTTTGTTTTTTCTTTTTAATAAGCATAAATCAGTTTATTAACTTTTATCTACCTAAAAAATCTTTATTGAAGGTAATAAAACTATACAATATTTTTAATACAATGAGATATGGAATTTATACAAAATTTATACAAAATTAATAATTAATGCTAAGTGCTTCTTAGTGGTATCCTCGACCTCCGTCCCGTCTACAATTAATTTACACTATACTAACCATTGTGATGGACATTTGTACAGACGATTAGACTGGAGGCAGACTGGAACCCGAAGTGCATATATGCAAATTAGCGCCCCTGGCAGGAGCTTTGAAGATACTGTAAATTAAGACAGATTGATAGACAATCCATAAGTAAACAACATTTCCATACTCATTAGTACAACTATAGTTTTACCTTCATGTTTTAGTAAAACTTAACCCTGTGCACAACTCACAAATTGAAACATCTGCTCAGATAAGAGAATCAGAAAAAAAAGCACATCGAGCGTTGAATTAAAAGTATTATTTTAATAAGTTTATTAGATTTGAAAAAAACAATTATCTTTACTGATTAAATAAACATCTTTATTAAATTGTAGTAAAAGGGTTTTCTGTTCCAACAGGAATAAACTCCTTTAAACACATGTCACTTTAAGTTTAACAGTACATTATAAAAATAACAAGAAAGTGTAGTTAAGTGAGTTTATGAATAAAGTTTTTAATATTGAAGCTTTATCACTCATTTGGAAGTTTACTTTTGTAAATAATTTAAATTAAATGCAAGTTCGGTACATCAATCACTGATGAGTATTGATTCTAATAAATATGTGGATGAAATACATGTTTTACACTCAAAGGACATAATTATCCTGCTTCTACTAATATTGTAATTTTTAAAAGTGAACAAAATTAGTAATTTAATAAGAAATATGTAATGAAACCTAATAGAAAATATTCTTAACTGATTTCATCGTTTCAGATTCATATTCAGTTAAATTTACAAATTGCACGCATTTGTTTAAAATGAAAAGATGTATTTCTAGAAGCTATATATATTGGTAAAATTATACAATTCTAAATACAAATGATCTTGAAAACTGAAACGAATGTTTGAATATCTACGTAAATCACGTACATGGTTTTCTTCTAAAAAAAGCTTTTAATTTTCTCATATACTACTTAATTTTACTTTTTGACTTTAGGTGGCGTTGTGTTTCTTGCAGTGTAAAAGGTTGATCGATAGTAATGTTTGGCCAGAATGTACAAGATAGAGAATGTACTTCCTGTTCCGGATTCTGTTTTTCACAGCAAGGTTTCGTGGACGCAGTGCAGTGGTTGTTTTTAATTTTATTATTCAATTTGTGATTTATCCATACATTTCTTAACTATGTTTCGACTAAAGCTAAGTAATGATTACAAAGAACAGATATAGTTCGAAGTTGCTTTCTTGAAATAAATCTATTTTCAAGTCTTTTGTGAAGCTAAGTTCACACATGTGTTCACATGTGCAGTTGCAATAAGAAAAGTAGCAGCAGAAATCAAGCAGTGCAGCAAGATGTGTTCACACTAGTTCTTGGGATTGGCTGGCAGTAGCAGTCAGTATACTGCTACTGCCTAATGCACTCTGCTGCACTGTATTTCTGTCCCACAATGCATTGCACTACTGCTACTTTTCTTACTGCAACTGCATGTGTGAACACATGTGTGAACCTAGCTAAAGAGTTAAAAATTAACCCTAATCTCGGGGTGGTCAGTCCTTGGAATTATTTTGTTTCAATTCCTCCGTTTTTATGAATGAATTGTAGTTTTCCTCTTTGGTTTATCTGTTTGTGTACATTATATTTCATTTTTAAAATTACTGCTGCAAAAATTTCAATATTTAAATTGCATAAGTGATTGCTACTTTTGTCTAATTTTACATTAGGTTTGTTAAAATTATTTAAGATAAATTGTCTTAAGTTGCTTAAGTTGCTTAGATTTAGAATGTAGCAGGAAATGATGTTTTTTATTTATTATTTAAGAAAAATATGCTTGAATTTGACTTAAATTTAAGCCACACATTTTCTTACTTATCTGTCTAAAAGTATTGTTGTTAAGAAAAACTGAAGTGAGTGTGCATGCTTCAGTACAACAATACATAATTTTAGTTTAAAAAAATGGCAGCTAAAAAAAGAATTAGATTGGAGACTAGAACCTGGACAGTAGAAAAAGAAGGTGATGTTGGTCTCTACCTAGTAGAGAAACCGTATTTAAAAAAAGAACAGGTCAGTTAATTTAAATCATTACAAAATTACAATTTAAATTTTTCAGAAAATGTGCACATGTACATATTTTTATTGCACCACCTGGTGTCAATATGCAGCTTTCAGAATTAGTATGTCATTATTTAAGAGTATTTAATAAGTGCTTAAAATTACATTTAACAGCATTCAATAGTAAGTATGTTTTTGGTCTTATTTGACTTAACTTTAGTCATTTAAGCAAACTTTTAAGTTTTTCTTAAATAAATTGAATGCACTTATTGTCTTCATTTTTAATTTTTTGAAAAACACTATACTATGTTTACATGCATGGAGCTTTTCGAGTTGCGGAAAATCTCACTTGCAGATAATACTGAAATGAGCTGTGTTTACATTCTCAAATAATCCTGGTTATGAGGGACCAATCCTGTCAATATTCAAACAACAATTCAATTGCAAAAAATGTAATTTTACTACATAATACAACATTAAACTGCATAAAATAAACCCTATTTTACCTTTTTCCCTCATACTTGGTTACAACAGAAAGTGCTGGACTTTTCTAAAATATGAAACGAGTTATAAGTCACTGCTCTGAGATTTGGGGAGTGCCTAATTTGCGGAAATAAGAAAAAAGTTGGGAGTTAAATTTTTGACTTTTCCTTCTAGATTTTAGCAATTCCTCGTGTTCATTCACAGCACCCTATAACCTGTATAGTGTTGGCCGTGAATCTCAATTTATGGCCCGTGTGTCTATAAGTTGGAAGAGCACTGCACTTCCGACATCTTTAATCCCTTTTTTAAAACACATTTTAAATTAATGAACTAAAGGTTAAAAGTCGGAATGTTCTAAGTAATCAACCTTGCTTTAAAAATTTTACCAATTTTTAAAATTTAATTTATACACAATGATTTGTCAGAATGTACATAGTTCTGAATATTGTTGGCCATGAATCCCCACTTACAGCCTGCGTGTTTACAAGTAGGAAGTGAGTGTACTTCCAACCTCTTTGATTTCCTTATTGATAAAAGATTTCTAAAATATTAAACCTAAAATCAAGTCAGATTTTCTAACTTATCTTCCATCTGGCCATGGTCTGGTTTGGTTTGGTTTGGCTTGGTTTGGTTTTGAAACCAAATCAAACCAAATAGAGAGGTTCTGCTAGCAGTCAAACTGCAATGGCTAGCTTCTAAAGGCCTAAATGTCAGCACTTTTTGTCGATACTTATGTGGGTGGATCTTAGCTTCAGGTTGTACGCCTGATTGATGCAGTTTTCAACTTGTAGAGATGGATCCAGACGTTGAAGAACATGTAGGTTTTAATAGGCAAAAACATAAAAAACAATTAAATTTTTTTAAATAAATCCAAATTATTAAAAAGACTTGATTATTGATTATTTATTAGATTTAAATCAAATTTTAGCCATATTTTTTAATTTTTAATAACTTTATACTTGTAGCAGAACAAAAATCACAACCTATTCCAGTCATAAAGATCATCGCTTAATGGTAGTTGGTGGTGAAATTGTAATTGCATTGGCCAATTGTATCTTAGAATTAAGTGCTAAAAATGTGCTATTACTTCAACTTATTTCCTATGACACTACTTTTAATTTAGGTGATTTTTACTTCTCAGTATTAGTAATGCGAAATATAAAATTTGAGAGTAGTCCTATTTTTCCGGTTTTATATGGAATTCAAGATAGAAAGTGTAAAGATGCACATATGGAGCTGTGGCAGTATGCTATGAAAGCATTAAAATTTAAAAGTTTTGAAAAACAAATTCCATTTATTACTGATTGTGAGCAAGCAATTGTAAATGCAATAAGAAAAAATTTTAAAAAAGCTAAATTAGGATTTTGCTTTAATCATATAATAAGAGATGTCATAAATTGGGTAAAATATTCTGTAAAAGGGTCTACCAAAGGTGATAAAATGATTTATACTAATGTTTTAAAATGTTTAATCAATTCTAAAAACAATGAGGAATTTGTTATATTATTCAATAGATGCAGGGCAAATTGGAGTAAGCTTTTTTCAGAATATGTTGAAAATAATTTATTATCTGACTTAAATCTGCACAATTTACACATGCACAAAATTTCAGTGCTTTTATTAACAAAATACTAACTAATAATGTTAGTGAAGCATTTAACAAAGCTATTAAAGATAATAATTGTTAAATAACAAATTACAAATAATAAAATATATGAATACATTCATTGCTATTATACATAATAAATGCCATCCTTACAATAGAAAATAAATCCTTTTTGGGTTGTGTGCACCTGTAGTTTGGTGAATTAAAAACATTTATTTATTACAATTTGTCAAAAAATTTCAAGAATCTGCTTCTAAAACTTCTAAAAAAAATTAAATCATAAAAATAAAAAAACAAAACATAATTTCTTTATAATTCTATTTTGTAATGACAACTTCTTATAAATACTCACCATTACTTAGTTTAGTAGTCCACAAGAAATGTGTTGGGGATTTTGACTTCATGGGGCATCAAAGATGGCTCCAGGCGGTCCCAACCTTTTAATACAATTGCATAACTTCAAAGTAAGAAATTGTATTTGTAAACACTTTTCTCTTCTCGATTTTATATTGAATAGTTGAATTTCTTTATTTGCCCACTGTAGAAATAGTGTTTCTTTGAGTTTATTGGCAGAAGTGAAGTTAGTATATATATCTAATATAGAAGTGTTCACTTAAGGGAAAGAATGTTAACATGTTTTTCCAATTTGATTTCCATATAAATGGAAAACTCTTATTTCCCTTTTTTTCTTGATATAAAAAATATGATAAAAAAAAACAATAATTTAAATTGCAATGATTCTTGATACGCGAAGAAATAAATAAAAAAAATGCAGTCTTTGAGCACAGCAATCATTTTACAGTCGCTGTTGAAATGGTGCTGACGTCACAAGTCAATTTCTTGTTACTTTTATCTTTGTTGCTTTTTTAAGAAACTTTTAAAATAATTTCTTGCTTTTACAATTCCAGTTAAAAAGAAGAAATAAAATATTTATTTTACTTTTCAGAATAATTTTTGCATTTTTTGCATTATTTTAGACTCTTCAACAAAGTCAAAGATTAAATTTTCTGCTTAATTTCATCTTCCACTGCATTATATCATTGCATAATGAATTATAACCTACCCGCATTCATTTGTAAGTTATTTAGATTAACTAAACCAGCATTTTTATGCAGTTAGTGTTTTATTGATTGAATTTGAACCTTGAAAGTTAGTATAAAGTTGAGGAATGTGATGCCCTCCTGACGATGCAGTTGTCAGCTTGTCCAGCAATCCTTAGATGGTATGTCAGGGTAGCAGCAAATGTCTCTTGTTTATCTAAATAATGATCAGTCTGTAAGAGAGAAGCCCTATCTGCTCAGTATGGAAATCAGGGGCAGACACTGTAAAGGAGAGGGAGAAAAGTGTCTTGTGTGTAGCTTTTGAGATTGTGAAGTCACCTTTTAGTGAATAATTTCTAAACTTAAGGTTGAGTTTTCCATTTACAGTATTCAAGCTTTAGCATTTAAAATTTTTCTCTTTTTTTAACTTGTATTTAAATTTGATTGTTTTTAAATTGAAAATAAATAAATAAATTCTAATCTGAGTGTTTGACTAAATAATGAAATTTTATCTTTATGCCAGAACATTTAAATGAGAATTTATATTGTTGCTTGTATTAGATTCTACAGCTGATAATTGGTTTCCAATATTATCTCATAGTTAATAATTCACAATTAAAGTACAGTATTGGTTTATTTAGAACTGTTAACGAACATTGAGTAATAAAGATAGTTACATTGCAGTCTAGGCTTAAATTCTAAAATCATCGAATGAAAAGAATTTACAGCAACTAACTCGCAATAATCAATTTTAATTACCTTAAAAGTATTTTTTAAATTTATTTATTTATTATAAATTTACGAAAATTTAAAATAGAATTTCAGAATGTTTGTTAAAGATTCAACTGAAAACTTTCTGCCACCAGAGGACATTTCTTTAATGGCGACTACTTATTCCAATTCCAATATAAAAGTCTTTTTTGTCATTCCAATACAAAAATATCCTTTTATTCAGTGCTGTACAAATTTATTTTAACAATCATTCATTTAATCAATTAATTTTCGTCTATTTTTTTGTAAATTTCATTCAACAGTAACTTCCCAGAAATCCATAAAAATTAAAAATGAAACAGTGTATTAAAAGTTGAGCCTAATATAAAATGTAAGTTCATATATATTATGATAATAATCAAACAATTTCAATTAAATCACAATACTTTATACAATATTACTCAAACTAATATTAAGATTTATACACGTTTACTAGAGTAATAAGTAAGAACACAATATTTAATATTAACGAACTATGACTAAATATTGACGCCTTCGAACACATTGCTACATACTGATATGGTGCACAGGATTGCTATAAGAAGAACAAAAACAAATATCAATATTAAAATTAAAAATGTATTTAAAAAATGGAAAAATTGTGTATTAAAAACAAGTCATTCATTATGTTATACACATTAATGAATACATTTATTATTCATAATCGATTGAAAAACTGTAACAATTTGTTGTTACTTTTATTCTTCAAACACATTTGCAGCAACTTTTAGTAAGTTTCGTATAAAGCTCTCAACCTTTGATCTCATTATACTCATCGAAAATTGTTAGATTGTTAAAATTTAGGTAAAGAGAGGAGAATAACCTATCTAAAATAAAGCTTTCAACATATTGATTTGATCAGAGCTGGCCCTGAAGGCAGTGTGAACGATGTGTTTGAACCAGCCTACTTATTTAGAGTGGGTTTAATTTATAATTTTTCTTTATGGAAAGTAAAAAAACTCCTGCAAAAGCAGTAATTGTAGAAAAATAAATGAAAAAAAATTAATTATGTCTTTAGGTTGAATGTACAAAACGTATATAGTTATGCTAAAAAGAAAAATGGAAATGCATTTTCAATTATTTTTTGTAAATTGGATGGTGCATTACTGAAATTAAAAAAAATTAAAAATGTAAACAAACATAATAAAATATTTTATCTGAAAATATAATATTTAAAAAAATTTAATATTTTATTTAAAAAATTTATCTAAAGATAATTTTTGTTTCATTTGATGAATTAATAAATTATTTAATTAAATAAAATTGAAATAAATTCAATTTCACATTTTTATTTGCTCATTTTGATCATTAATTTAGATTGAAGCAAGTGATGTAACATAAAACACAAACAAATAATATTATCTTAACTTTAATTATAAATACCAGATTATTTCAACACCTGAAGTTTTTTTATTAACAATAAACAAAGTGCATGTATGTGCAGTATATATTTAATAAAAAAACAAGATTAAATACCTTGATAACAGGACCAGCAATTAAATCTAGGTAACGTTCCATATATTGGGCAGTTTCAGCTCCACATTTGAGCAAGTAAATCTTCTTAGAACAGTCCACTAAATTGTGGAAGGCACTAATTGAAGAGAAAAACAATTTAATTAATTAACTTTCTTATAAGTTTGTAAATCTAATTTTTTTCTTAATAAAATAAAACGAAAAAGAGAATTTAACTGAAATCAAACTCTTTTAAAGACCAAAAATTAACTTTATTAGATTAACATTGAAATAATTGAAATAAACAATTTAAATTTGTGACGGTTTAGATTTTTTTTGAGAACAGATGTGACAATTAGTTTTAATTTATATTACCAGCAAACTTGCTTCGTAATTTCATCATCAGCATAACCAACTGTCTCGGCTTGTTTCACTTTGTTTGAGTAATGCACAGCACACTTGTCATAGTCATTTTGATCTTCCCACAGACAAGGCGCGTAACGAAGATATTCTGTAAATTATTTAAAAAAATTAATTACCATTTTGTTTCTTACTTTATTAGTTTAGTTATAAATTTTTAGTTTGCATTTCTCAACTAACTAACAATAACAGACTAATTTGTTTTTAAGATAATTCAGAGAAACAACACGTGTTATTCATACCTTGTCTAAATTGACCTTCTGTACACAGACCGTTGATAATCTTACGAATTCCTTCGTATAAAGATAAAATGGCCGTTCTCTCAGCCATGGGAACACAATGTGTAGCAAACTCGTCAACGCAATGCAAATTATCCAACATGGCACTGAAAAAAGTATAGAAACAGTTTACATGAGAGCAACGAAATCCTGGATATTGAATGCACCTATTGATTCAATATCAAGAATGTAACATTAATACAACATCTAAAAAAGTTTATAGACGATTCATATTGGTTAGAAATTCTAATAAAAGTAATGTTAATTCAACGAACGAGTGGGTATTGGGTATCTCTAAAAACTCAAATAAGTGCATCTTACGGACAGACTTTCTGCAACTGTTCAACTGTTGTTGCAAACTTGGTATTTGTGAATTCTTGAAGCGGTTCAATGCACCGCTTCATATCCCGTTCGCAAATTCCAAACTGCTGCTGTTGTCGTTGCGGTTGTTGAAATTGCTGTGGACTTTGAGGAGATTGAAAATTCTGTAGCTGGAATTGTGGTGATGATTGTTGTGGGGGTTGTTGAAATGACTGCTGTATTGGTTGTTGAGGGACCTGTTGTATTGGCTGTTGAGGGACCTGTTGTATTGGCTGTTGAGGGATTTGCTGTATAGTTGGTTGCTGTTGTTGTGCTGATGTAAAAAAAACTGAAATAAACAATTTGTTTGAGTTTTAAATTAATATTTGTATAAAGAATATATTTGATTTATTAAATAAAAAATATATATATATATTTATTTGTTGAAATAAGTTTGGTGTGAAGGAAACAGGTGAAGATTATGATTTTCCAATAAAAGTCATTTTTGTAAGTACACAGAAGAAAGTTTCATATATAATTCATTCTCTTCACAAAAAAATAATGTTTCAACTAGACCATAATAAAAATATTTTCAAAAGATGGATGCCATTATCATTAAAGAGAAAACAAAATTTAAAAAACACATAAACTAATAAATAAATACTTTTTCATTCTAACTTTCAACTTGAATGAAACTAAAACCAGATATTTAGAATTGAAACTAAGATAAAAAGTTTTTCAAATTCCTTAAAAATATTAAATTCTTTTATTTTGTACTTGCATTTATGTTAAATAATTTTTAAACTTTTTGTACGTTAAGAATTCAAAGCTGTTGCAAGCAAGTTGATAGGAATTCTGCAGGACTTATCCGTGCTCTGACGTGTGATACATTTTGAATTGAACTTAAAATTTTTCGATAAAATATCTGATAAGGTTTAACTTATTCATATAGTTGATTCGATTTGCACTGTGTTCACTTTAAAAACTATTTTAAATATATATTACGTAATTGGAGTTGGAGATTTACAAAATTTGTTGACGTTTCTTTGATTAGTAATTGTGCTTGATTACTACTGAAACCTATCAAGAGAACTATAAATCATTTTTTTTAACCACGTGGTACAGGAGAACCAAAAACCACATTAAAAAGATTTATAAAACATATCCCAAGTGGCCCAGAAAGACCAAAAGCAGAATTTTAGAATGACATTAACCTATATCGCAATAATAAAAAAAAATTTGCGCTTTTAAAAATTGGATTATAAGAAATTTAGAACAAACTTTAGAACACAACTTATGTTTTGTTCAGTTTAATATACTAGATAAAATTACACGAAACAAAGATACAGTATTGATAACACAAAAGTTGTAGATAAGATCAAACTGAGCTTTAAGTTACAGGAAATTGACACAGCTTCTGCTTATGCCGACAGCACGAT
>JAQFZN010002712.1:0-10670 GCA_034687075.1 Geophilus carpophagus | reverse complement strand
GTTATAAATCCAAATTGAGTTTCAAGATTTAAGTCAACTTTTTAATATTTAGATTAATATTTAAATTAGTCGATTTCAAACATCTGTAATGTTTAAATTTAATTAATATTCAACGTTATATTTTTATTGTTTTTGAATTTTATAAATTAATTTAAATAAACTTTACAAAAAAAATTAAGTATAAATTAAATTAAATTAAACGAAATAATGTTAACAAATGTTTAAAAATGTTAACAAATGTAACCATTAGATGGCGCAAAGACAAAATCAATGTATATTAAGGAGTGCATTTTATTTGTGTCATCAAACACGTGTTGATCATTTGGCTCAACTATAAAACTTATCTAATAATACTCTTTATCACTAGAAAAGATTAAATTAAAATAATTAATAATAAATGGCTACTAGAATTTTAATTACTCTAACTTTAATTCATTAAAAGCAAAATTAAATTAACAAAATAATTGTGAAAACTTACACATGCCTGTTACAGCTCTTAATTATACTACAGTTTATTTTTAGAACATGTCTGATGAGTTGCGACGTCATTGAAAGCCATATTGTGCAAGCAATTTAAGTAAAGGTGCACTGTTTCAATTCAATTGACTGTAAATGATACTCAAGAAAAGGTGAGTTTTTATTTCCTTTACGTCATGTGATGACATGATGTCAGTTTAGTTTGCCTCGTGCTGTAATGATAACAGCTAAGTAGAATTGATTCCAAAAACCCTTTAACATTTACCTTTAAGTGATTCTTGTTTTTATTAATACCTATTTTAAGGTTTCAATTGTATTTTCCATTGAAATGTGACATTATCAAGGGTGTAATGGTGGTGGACATAAGTGTAACATTAACAAAATCACTAACACTTTATCCTATTTTACAGGTTTATAGTGTTTGTTGCTGTGATAATGATAAGTAAAGCTGAAATCTAGATAAAAATATCCTTTTTTACAGTTCCACTTGAAGCAACTTCTCGAAATTAAATGTAAAATTAATTAGAATGGAAGATTTAAAGGTGCCTTTATTAATAACTATACGCACTTCACACTTTAGCAATTTATCTACTAAGTCCTTTACATATTTGAGCAGGATTTGTATAATTTAAGAAAAAATGATGACAGTTTTAGAAAGAGTTTTAATAAACACGTCTCTTTTCTGTAATATTACTCTGATTAATAAATGGCTGCCACAAACAAATAAGTAATGTGAGTTGAATCAGAGATCAAATTCATGCTTAAAGTATGGCATGAAGAGAAAACAGTCTGACTTGGCTTCCAAGAAGTAAAATTGACTCTACTTGAAGTAATTGCAAGCATATTCTTGGACTTTAGTGTAGACAAGACATCTAGGGACGCCTATAGAGGACCTTTTTTTGCTCATTGCACCACTAGAGGTCATATATATTTAACAATCATGTATTTTTTATCATGTACAGAAAGTAAAGCAAATTTTATTTTTAAATTAATGTTGAGTCAATATTTTCCTTATTGTTTATCCAGGTCACATAATAAAGAAATAACATTTATAGTTGGTAGTTATTATTGATTAATTTTCTTGTTTTATTATATTTCTTTTAGTAGTTTTATAGATAAATAAATAATAAATAGAAAACAGTCGCCATGTTGAAAAAAATAAATAAAATGTTTGTTTTGATCCTTGACTAAAAGGTGGAAGGTGAAGAATAAAATTGTCATGCTTAAAATAAATCCAAACAACCATCTTATTTTTCTAAGTATAAAGATCTATTTAATAATCTTCAACAGAAATAATTGCTAGAATTAAATGAAAATGATTTAAAAGGAAACGAAACTTAGTTATATACCCAGAATTTGTTGATTTTATGACCAATTTAAATACCCGGATTTTACTGTTCTTGGACTTTTCCATCGATTCTAATATGACGCATGTGTTGGTTTTGCCATCTGGTGTTAAGTTTACAAATGATCTTTTCTTTTTATCTATCTCTAGTGTCCGGTTCTCCATGTTGGAGATCCTGTTTTACTAAAAAATGCGATCGACAACACAACCTGTCAGGATTAGAACAAGTGATTAATAATTATATCAATTGGTAAATCAAAGCAATTTAGGAACAAAGACGATGGTAAAAGATCGAGGAAATGACTTTCATAGCGTTGGAGGTGAGTTTTTTTTCATATTTTACAAAAATGGTGGTCGTTAGGCCTAATATTCGTATATAAAATTAACTTTTTTTCCATTTTTTTCTATTTTTTAATATTTTTCAAGTATTTTAAGAAATTGTAATAAAAATGAAAAAAAATTGTGGAAATGTTATGGGGAATAACGATCGTTATGCGTTGATTTAGCGGATTTCGTTACGGTTGATTTTTTGGGGTATTTTTATGACCATATTGTGTTTAATTTAAATGAGAAATTCAAGGTCGAGGTTGATTTATTAGGTACACTAAAGCCGTATTTCATCATCCATAATTTGAATACATTTGTTTAAAAAAGCACCGCCTGGAGATGTTTCTATGCGCTTCACTGCTGTACGTGCAAAGCAGTGAAGTTTTGGGATGAGTTTTAATTAGTTTTTATATTAAGTTGGGAATTTTTGGATGGAAATTATGTGTGGATTTTGTAGAATGGAAAGAAATAGGTTTTTGATTCATTTTGTTAAAGAAATTTAAGTCAAATATTTTAAATATTTTATGAATAAAAAAATTGAAATTTTGAATTATTTTTAGTCAGTTTTCTTTATTTTTACAATTCTTTACATTTTGATATTAATTTTTTAATTTTTTATAATTATTTTTATTAAATTTTCATTTTATTCACCTCTATTTATTCATATAACACATTTTATACAACATTTTTATACTTGTAACAATTTTTTATTTACATTTTAATTAATTTTTTAAGTTAACATTTACTTTTCTTATAAATTAATTAAATTATACATTTAAAAAATCTTTTTTATACATCTCATTACATTCATAAATGTCAGAAATTTTCCTTTGAAATATTCTGCACAATGTTTATTCTAAAAAAATAAATTAAGTCCCCATTAGAGTAAATAAAAGAAATAAACCCATTGTGACTCGGCAAGTAATATGGAAAGAGGTTTTAAAATCTTTGTTACATCTAACAACGATACTAGGGGGCATAATTTAAATGCAATTTACAGTTGCGGAAAGAAATAGGAGAAAATATAAAATAATATATTAGACTTAATTCATTAGAGACAAATTTTATTTCTCTTATTATATTGATTTTCATACATGAGTTTAAGGAACAACGACCCATTTGCGTTTTCATAGTTCTTGAACAGGGTTTTAGGGTGGGATCGGTTGGTTGGGTGGTCTCGAATTAGGTTTAAGTACGTTTTCCAAACGATTGATTTTTCGACAAACAATTTAAAATAGATGATGAAAGGGGGAGAGCAGTAATATAAATCACTTGAAAACACGTAAACAAATGCTAATAAAAATAAATTGAAAAAGAACTTGAAATTTAACTATATTTTTATGATTATTTTTAATATTCTAGGTATTTAATTAAATGTGTAAATAATTGAGTAGATTTTATAATTGAAGTGGATTAAATGTTAAAGTTTATGTTTAAAATAGAAAATTTAATTTTTTTGGATTTTTTTTATGGTATATTTTGTAATGTTAATCTATGGAATTTAGGGTTAGGTTTTTCTTTTTTGTGAAATAAAGGTAAATATGGTTTAATAAAAATGTTAAATTGAATTCAGGTGTTTAATTAAGTTATTTAAGGTGTAAATAATGCAAGATAATGTTTATAAATTTTTAATTTTATTCATTTAAACTTTTCAGGTTTATTTTACTGTGTTAATCTATGGGATTTAGGCTTTTATAATATGTATCATTTTAAATTGCGCAGATTAACCACTTAAAATAGTATTATTAATTTAAATGTAAACTTTTAATAAACAAAATACATCTTCTCACACGATTTTCTTTATTTTTATGTTGATATACTTTATTTATTTATTTATTTCGAAAAAATGATAATAAAAGCAAAATGGCGGTGTATTTCATTTGCTTGTATTTTAAAGGAAGAGCAGCAATAAAAAAATTGGTAATAGGTTTGAAATGAGTCAATTTCATTCTGGTATCGACTTGTTGTCATGACGACTTGATCGATTCGTCGGGTCGCTTCAACACACGTTCTCTTGCTGCGTAATTTGATCTGGTAGTTGCAAGCATTTGATTAATGTTGCACGTGACTTCATGGTGATGGGTAAAATTGAGATGAGGTCGTGTGAATATTTTTTTATTCATTGTTGATGTGTATGAAAGAATTTGAAATAAAATTTAAAGATCAACGATTCTCAAAAAGGTTAAAAAATCCGAAATTTATCTCCTTTATTTATAGGCATGCGGTTAGAGAGTATTTCGGAATTTCAAGTATGGCCGAATCGATTGTGTTCGCTGTTGCGTGTTCAATTGTATAATCACTCGAAAAAAACCCATTCATTAACTTATCAACAATTTATTTTCGTTTTAGATGAATGTACATTGTTATTTTACAATTTTATTATGTTTTTATGAATTTAATTCGCTTTTTATCGATGATTTTTAATAATTTTTAATTTATTAATTTTTATTTTCAGTTTCTACTGGAGTTTTAATCGGTGCATGTTTCGGTGCAGTTTTCTTCATTTTGGGCGTAGCAGCTGTAACTTACTTTTGCTATCGACGGCGCTTTTCGCATTCGAAATTACCCGGTAGACGATGTTCAATGCCCGAGCCGATGCGGAGGCCGACAGCTGTCCGAAATACCGGAGCGCCAGGGCCGCTTCTTAAAAAGAGTCCAAGTCCTACGGGGTCCAGATCGCCACCAGGTGGAATACGTAAATCTCCTCCAACTGATGCTCCTTCTAATGGAAAAGAATCCTTTCCGGATCATCAACAGAAAAAATCTGATCCAGGTAAAAGTTTACTTTAGATTTTTTAAATTTTATTGATGTTGTGTCTTACGAGTTAAATTATATATATTATTTTGATGAATTATTTAGTGTTTTGTTTGGAGATATTGATGCTTTTAAAATAGAGGTTCAGCAGTGCATGCGTGCGGATAACTTATTTGACGTTTAAAGATTAAAGATAGAGAATCTTTTATTTATTTTCCAAAAAATCAGTACCAATACTGACTTATAAAAATTGTATAAGACATGCCTGAATTTTGCAGTACCAAATCTCATTTGTGCTGAGTAGAAAGATGACATTTTGTTTAATCATGAGTTAAAGAAAATATCTTAAAACAACATCTAACTTGTAATTTTTGTCCTTTGAACTTATTTTAAAAAATAATCAGTCAAATGTAGAAAATTTATTATTTTTATTGTATATTAATTCAAATTAGTATTCAATTCAAAATATAGAAGTCGCTTTTACTGCGCACATGGCGGCAGTTTTTCAAACTATTATGCCCATAGATGATTTATTGTTTTTAACAGAAATTAAAGAACACGAACCCGTAGTGAAGTTCTATGTAGAAAAAGAAAAGGAAGAAGTATTAAAAGAAGAGGAACATCGAGAGAAAAGCGATTTTGAAAAAAGCGTTTCCCTCGGTCGACTCTACTTCCGGCTCAAATTTCTAGCGGACAAAAGCGCTTTAACCATAACGATCGAACGATGTTGTCATTTACCCGCTCGAGCTTTAACTTCATCCGATCCGTACGTCAAATTACAATTGTTGCCTGATAAACAACATAAGGTGAAGACCCGTGTTTTGAGGAAGACCCACGATCCTATCTATGATGAAGATTTTACTTTCTACGGAATTACTAGTAACCAGTTATCCACCATCACATTGCACTTTGTCGTGCTCAGTTTCGATCGGTACTCGAGAGATGACGTAATCGGTGAAGTAATCTGTCCCCTGTCTACTGTGCAGCTTAAAGACAACGCAGCATCGCTTAATCGCGATATTTGTCCCAGGGATCTCAAAGTAAGTTAGTTTATTAGTAGTAACTTTAAATTTTAACTCAATTCTCATTAGATCCGTTAATTTTTGAATTTTTTTTAACTTTTGAATTTTTAGATACGGACACAAGGGCGAGGTGAATTGCTTGTATCGCTTTGTTATCAACCAGCAGCGAACCGGTTGACGGTTGTTGTTTTGAAAGCGAGTAATCTTCCCAAGATGGACATTACTGGCCTCTCAGGTAAAACTATAATAAAATACATTCTTAAAGGATACACTGTAAAAATAGTTAGAATTTGTGTAATATATTTTTTAAAAATAATCTCTCGTGATCGTTTTGTAACGGATTTTACATAAATTTGTTTTTTTATTTTTGATGTTATTTTTATCTCGGTTTTCTAAGCTTCAATGCACTTCATGGTTCAGAAACTGTCGAAATTGATTTTGATAAATTAGTTGATTGAAATACGCTCTGGAAAAATATTTTTTCTTGTCCTATTTCAGTTTTATTATTGACAAGTTAAAAATATATGAAGTAAATGTTATTTAACGGTTGTAATTTTGTTTTTCAGATCCATACGTAAAAATTTATCTGTTGTACAACAACCAACGTTTTGCTAAGAAGAAAACGCATGTGAAAAAACGCACTCTGAATCCCATCTTTAACGAGTCTTTTGTCTTCGAGGTACCGAATAACGAAGGATTAGACAACGTAAGTCTCGAGTTTCTCGTTCTCGATTGGGATCGAGTCACTAAAAACGAAGTGATCGGTCGTTTGGAAATGGGAGCTAATAGTCACGGGTCTGCTTTGCATCATTGGAACGAGGTTTGTTCTGCTCCGCGTCGTCAAATCGCAGAATGGCACAAACTTCGTGAATAATTAATTAATTAAAAAAAAATAATAAGATAATAATAAAATATGAAGAGAAAAAAATTATTAAGTCCATTAAAATTGAGCTATGTTATGTTGTTGTTCCTTGAAAGGGAAATGAAGTATTAAAAATACTTATAAAAAATTCTATATATATATAAAAACATTTGCCATTTGTTGATGTTTAAAGAAAAATGGCTTTGAAAAGTATTTATAAGAGCAATCATGGTGATGAGGATGAAATTTATGTTATTATAGTAAGTACGTTTAATTTTTAAGTGTGATGTAGTCTCTTATTTATGGTCTAATTATGAGTTGAAATAAAAATAAAAATAATGGTGTTATCAAATATTTAAAAGGAATCAACTTTTATTGCATAAAAGCATTGCGAAATTCAATTGAAAAATATGGATTAAAAGATAATAACAAAAAGCTTAGGAAATTATTTATTTATTTATTATTTTTTTAAGAAAAATTTAATAAATTATAATTAAGGGAATGAAATGATTAATTTTGTTTACATTTTCAGCAAATAACTTTACAATTTCATTTTCACGCATGATTTTATATGATTTAAAGGTGAGAAAATCTCATTAAGTGTGAAATAAAAATGAGATCGGTAATTAAAAATAAAGATTTTTAATTTTCCCTCAAACTTAAGAACCAGATGAGTCTTTGGTTACACCTTTTCCTCCAACTACTTAATTTCCATTATACTAAGTGCTTGAATATCATGTTAAAACTTGAAAAAGAAGCTGAATCAACTTAAAAAACATTGCATAATGAGCTTTCGCAAGTGTTTAGATGAGATTTCCAACATTTCCACATCCTTTGATTCACAAGTGAACTGGAAAGATATAACCTTTGCTATCTTTATTACTTTTCCAAGAAATATTACCATTGATATGAAGCAGAAACAATTTATCAATGTATTGAGACCAATAATGCTGTAATGAATTGTAGAATGGAAAACAGTTTTTTTACACCTTGACAACAAGTCAAAGTCACCTTGGGGTCAACTTGGAAGGTTTTGTATCAGCAAATAGTGGAGTGAGAGAAAGGTTCTCTTGTGTGTGATTCTTTGGCTGTGTTTGATGCCAAGTTTTAGATTTTCCTCATTTTTTTTGGATCCCCAATGTGTAGTTCTTATGGAAATTGACTCAAAGGGAGGATTTTAGGTAAAGGTGAAATGTTATCTAACCTTGAAAATGGTTTATACAGTATTGTTGTATACCTTAATAACGGCCTAATAGCTAAATTATGATACAATTTGCATATTTTTTTGAATTTTTGCTACTTATATGTGAATTAATAAGAAAATTTGAAAATTAATAGTTGACTAAAGGTGAAATTGTACTTAGTTGGTAGAAATTTAGAATTTCATGGGTTGTGTAGTCATTTATGTTACTTTTTACTGAGTTTTTATTTTTTATTGATTTAAAGTTTTTAATTTTTATCTAAAAAAAAATGAAAAAAATCACTTTTGTTCCATTTTCTTAAGCTTTTTCAATGTTAATTACACAATATCTTCTTATAATGCATTAAAATGCTTATGGTATCTTAATATTTTGCAAACAAAATACATTATCTTAAAAGTTGATTTCTTTTAATGCAATTTGAAACCAAAAGAAAAAAATTAATTTCTATTCAAAAGCTTTTAGTAACATAAACCAATGAAAAACTTTTTTCCCTTGGCCTTATTCTTGTAAATAATTGATTTTTTTCATTTGTTGGTACATTCACATTCCTCTTTACCCTTTCTCACTTAAATTTGGAAGAAAAATTGGGAATTATTTTTCTAGCTTCTTATATACTGGAGCTAAAATTGATTGTAAAAGTATTTATCAAATGCATAAAAAAATTACTATTCAAGATAATTGTCATTTATTAATTTATTAAGCATGTATTTAAAAAATAAATTGCAAGGTTATTTAGTCTTCTAGTTGGATATTTAAAGAAGAAAACAGAACTTTACAGATCAGGGAAAATAATTTTAAATACATCTTCATAGTGGCTAGCAAAATGAACTTCTATACCATCGGTAATGAACTGAGGTAAATCTGCAAAATCGTGACGGTTTTCTGATGGTAAAATAACACAATTAACTCCAACTCGTTTTGCCTGCAATTAACAATTAAATTCGAATTAGGTTTTCTCAAAAAATTAACGATTTTCTGCCCGATTAAACTGGAAATGAATAACCATCGAACGTGAGAAACATGGCCGCCTTGTACGATAACAACAACGATTTATTACACTCATAAATATAGATAGATCTAAATATTCGCTTTAAATTTATTTCCAGTGAGTGAAATGATGTAAGAAAAATGACTTACTGCTATGATCTTTTCCTTAATGCCGCCTACCGGTAAAATTTTACCCGTCAATGACACTTCACCAGTCATGGCGATATTTTGTCTTGTAGGTTTACTTAATGCCAGAGAAAGAAGCGCCGTTACAACCGTGCAACCCGCACTTGGACCATCTTTTGGTGTTGCACCCTATATTCATATTAATAACGATAAAAATAAATAAAAGTAAACATTTAAAGTAAAATTTATTTTATCTTACCTCGGGAACGTGTAAATGAATGTGAGCTTTACTTAAAATAAAATTTTCCGGATACCTTCGCAACATAAACGAACGAGCATAAGTAAAAGCAATTCTCGCACTTTCCTTCATAACATCGCCAAGATGACCAGTAAGTTCGAGCGAACCTTCCTCCTTCGCATCTGAACTTAAAATTCGACGTAATGTAGTTTCAATGTACAAAATGGATCCTCCCATTGCCGTCCATGCAAGTCCCATTACTACACCAACCGGTGTTGAATCATACATTCGGTCTTGAGTGAACAACGGTTTACCGACAAAATCTTGCAGTGTCTCAGCATTAACTTCAATGTTATTAGCTTCTTTCCTTACTATTTTAAATGCACATTTCCTTAGGATTTTTTCTATGT
This sequence comes from Geophilus carpophagus, assembly GCA_034687075.1. Lineage (NCBI taxonomy): Eukaryota > Metazoa > Arthropoda > Chilopoda > Geophilomorpha > Geophilidae > Geophilus > Geophilus carpophagus. The sequence continues at coordinate 919 of JAQFZN010002712.1, read as the reverse complement.
GTTTCTGTAAACTTCGAACTCCGCTCTCTCTGCAGTATGATTTTATAAGACTATTAAGCGCATCATCACCGATTTTTACTTTCTCTTCACTGATTCCAGTTTCCTTTCTAGCTTGTGGAATTAGATATTTCTAAAAGATGAAAAATTAATAATTCCAATGAAAAATATTTAGTTTTCTTTTCTAAATTTCAATTACGCCTGCAATGTTCATTTTCTCTTCTGCAACGTAGCCAGAAACTCCGATCATTTCCATCCTATCACGGAGTGGTTCTGGAATGGTTTCAGTGACATTAGCGGTACAAATAAATAAAACCTGAAAAAATAAATTAAAATAAATCAAAAAATGATCTAAAAATTATTTTATTTTTGTATTTAAAGAAATAAATAACGAATAACAAATAAATAGAATGCAACTTGTTTACAATTCAAGGTTAAAAACGATGTTGATGACCTTCCTCACCACCTTTCTAGAAATAGCCCTATTAAAAGATCTTCGTCCCCATCAAATCTTGCTTAAACTCACGTGTGAACTAACACAAGGGACATATAATTTTATTTTCCCTGTAGAGTCATCTCTTAAAGACGAGGTAAGCAAATAACAATTTAGATTTTCCTTTTAGGAAAATAATAATTAAAAATAAAACAATTTCCACATGTCAGCTTCAAGGTTCTTTAACTCGTATAATGCATGCTGGGAACAGTTGCTAATCAATTTCTAGCTTGATATGAATAAATTCATTTATTCAAGTATTTTCACTTGACCTTTAAAATGTAATCAGACTTAAAGAGCAGTTGGTTGGAAACAACCCATTAAACAACATCCATATGGTGCATGGTGACCTCACCCCCAATAAATTGTCCAATTATTAAAGCTCTATTTCAAGATAGAGTAATTAATTAAATCACTTACCTTCGATAA
>JAQFZN010002711.1:0-10672 GCA_034687075.1 Geophilus carpophagus | reverse complement strand
TTCTCCCCTCATCCTATACCCATCCCTAAATGAGGGTTTGTTTGGACTGGCTGCCCTGAGGGCTAGGACAGGATACATGGAAACAACTTTACCACATTATTGGTTCCCCAGGCGTTACTACACACGCACCTTCACGTATTACGTAACATACCTGTAGGTATACACTACACAATATTTTTAAACTTACCCTGCATAACAAAAGAATTAATTCATAAGCAAACACATAAATGATGCTAAATTATTTTTAAAAAAAGCTGAAAAAGCAATAGAATGTTGTTACACCGCTACATATATGAAAAAAACCCGTATGGCGCGACAGGTGTGCATTGGCCTTATGAGGTCAACCATGCGTGGGGGCGGCACGCGGACGCCACTTGCACATCCCTTGCTCATGACCCAAAGCCACCTGCCGGTAGTTGAGGCAAGGACATAAGCAAGGCCGTAGTACATCCTTTCTAAACGTAGATTTATTTATTTGATTGTTTATTGGATCACTTTTGGGTTGAATAAAAATAATTTTATCTGCGAGAAATTTTACTTTAACAATGAGTAAATAAAAGTTTATTGCGTAAGGTTGATTAGCAAGAGAATTCTTTCACGTTTTATTACACATATTTCTGCTCAACATACGAATAAGATTGTGGAAGAATTTTTAAAATTAGCTGCAAAGGAAGAGAAAATTTAACGAAACAAAATTAAAATTTTAAATTTAACTTTTAAATTTATATTGAATTTAAAAAGCTAAGGATTCAAATTCAGAATTAAAGTTTTAAAAGTAATCGTCATCTAAAATAGGCAACAGTGCTTTTCCTCTTCGCGACAAGTAGTGCCATCTCTGATCAGTTTTCATTGAAATTACTATTTTATTTTATTTTTATTTTCAATGCCGTTTAAAACTGAAGTATGTTAACGTGAATACAAATATCTTAACATAATTTATATGATGGTTAACAATGAAATGTGTGTAACAATGTAGTGAACAGTGGTGTTACAACAAAGACCATAAAAATCTAGGAAAAGATACAGATAAAAATGTAAGCGAATTCAAGAGACATTTACTTTGTGATATCTTTAGAGTAAAACTGTGAAAATGAATGCGACGTCATTTTTATGGACCATGAATGTCATATTGTTTAAATTATGATTTGAGAATTGCCTATTTCCTCAATCTTAATAGTTTGTATGATTTATTATCAGATTATTTCCTTTACTGCATTCCAATTGTCAGTCAAACAATGCATATTTAAATAATATTATCCAATAATTTTTTTATTATTATTATTATTAAAGTTAGATTAAAAAAGAATTAAACCTTTATTTCACTCAGTTGCTAAATCAAAATAAAGTACTAAGCATTACAAAATCATTAATGCAAATGCATGAGCAAAAATGGTTCAATCCGTGCCGCCATTTATGATCACAACAAACTACAAATAACTAAGGTTCACATTCGTCAAGCACTCTTAAACAATTAGAAAATACATTCATTTTTTTTCAATATTTATTTACATAATAAAAATTTACAAAATAAAAATCAATAACTAGATAAATTTTGAGAAATTAAATTAAATGACAGTAAAGGGAATATAAAAAAAAATAATTAAAAATTACAATAAAAGATATGGTACATCATCTTCTCGGTCGCTGGTAGATACAACATAAGCAATCGCAAGTGGCGCCACCGTCGAATGTTTTACAGGCGGTTTGAGCGAAGCTTTCAGTCTGGCGTTGCTTCTAACCCGGGCATCGCGCTTCCCGGTGTGTTCAGTGTGTGTTGATCGAGTTTGACGAGGATTGCGAGCTCAAATCACCACATTTCGGATGTTGTATTCGTTCATTGCTTACTCAACATCAAATCGGACACGGTTGGCCTCTTTTTCCCACTTGACGAGTCAAGGTAAGTGATCGTCTCTCACTTTTCTCTCACGGGGTCTCTTCACTGCGGGTCATGCCCAGATTGCCCCGCGTGGCGGTCAAGCAACGAACAGGCTTTTTCACTTCTTCAACGGTGAAAATTTATAAGCTATCACTGTTGCATTTTATCTTAGAAAGGATTATTTAAAACGTTCAATGAGAAAACGGTTTCTTTATTTTACAGTTTATAAAATTTTCAATGTAAATAACTTAAAAGTTGATATTTTACTTAATTTTTATTTTAATTATTGTTTCTTTTATTTAAAGTATATGAGGGTTAACCACATGGAAAAATTATGCGGTTTAGGTTTAGTTTTATCTTGGAATGAATGAAGTAGGTTTCGAAGAGTTAAAATTGCAGGCTATCAACAACAGTAACAACAATAAAATTGGTGAATTGACAAACCACCTGTAATAATAAAATACACGATTTTCTTCAATTTTATCTTTTAAAATTAAAAGTTAATCATTTATGCGTTGATAACACATTTTACATATTCAGCTTAGTTTGAAAAAGGAAATTTTGTTTACTAACAAGGTTAAATTAGAATAAAAATTAAATTAACATTGGATTTAAAACCAGTTTGAGTTGACCATTCTTGATTTTGAGATCTAGATCATAAAACAAAAGCAAGGTTAAAGCAAGTTATACGAATGAATGGCTTAAAAGCAATGCTAACCATTTTTTAATCGGACAGGTTATTTATCACAACATGTTGAGATGAAGGTTACTGTTATTGATTATGAATCTTGGTTTTGTGGTTTAAAGATTTGATTGGATTTATGTTCAATAATTTCCTTCATATGGGCGTTGCATTTTTAATTTCCGTATATTATACACAAACATTGAAGTGAAGCGATAAAGGTTATTAATATTGACACTTATGTCTATTTATGGTGACAACTAAGAATCATAACACGTGTTTAAAATGTTTATATAATAAGATAATGTTTGTTCCTAGAATTATTTACAAAGTGTAAAATACTAACATGTTTTGATTTATCTCGATTTATACAATAAATAAACATTATTTTATGTTCTATACTTGTTAAAAGTCCATTATCAACCTTAACCAATAGTTCAATGATCAATAAATAAGCAGAATTGGTCGAAGGACAACAAGTGTTTCTTAAGAAGCAGCTTAATTCCATTAAAGTTTATCATAGTACTAAAGCTACAGCTAATTGTGTCGATAAAATGGAATAGTTTTAATCCTAAATCCAACGATGAGTTAGTGATAGACTCGTTGTTGCTTTTATTATGACGCACTTTGCTTCTCATATCTCGTCATTAGGCTTGCAGTTTACTGATTGAGAAACAGAACATTGAATTAATGATGTAGATTACAAAGCGCTCTATGAGCACGTGACTTGGATGAGGAGGTTCACATGATGGCCTTGCAAATATTCACTAGGTATGTGCGCAATTTTAGTATAAATTAGTGAAGGGTTTTGTTTGTTTTCATCTAATACACCTATACCTCGTTTAACGGCCGCTCGTTTTACGGCGTTTCACTTTAACGGCCTTTTAAAATTATGGCACGTTTTCGATTTACGGCCCACAATGTTTTGTTCTACGGCCCTAAAAACTGTTATTTTATAAAAAATTGGAACAGATTTGAAACAAATTTTTTTGATTCGTTTAACGGCTTTTCGATTTACGGCCAACTTTTCTGGAACCTATCTAGGCCGTTAAACGAGGTATGGGTGTATTATTATTTTTAAATGATATGTCAATCAATTAATACTTCTTAAATTTGATGAGTTTATGGAAGAAGTTAAGAAAAAATTTAATGTGAGGTTGGAGAAAATTAAATCATTAAGATTCAATTAAATTTTTATTAAATAATTATTAATCAATTAGAATTAAGATTGAGAATTTTGTGAATAACTAAATATTAAATAAAAAGTGAAAATAGTGGTATTGTCATTAATAATAAAATAAACATAAACAAAGAAAAAAATCCTCTTCAAAATTTATGATTTCATTTCAATGTTTACATATAAAACATGCGACTTAAAGATCAAAGAAAATATTTATATAGGTTTCCATCTATCTATCTATAAATTAATCAATAGCTATGATTATTATTTATTTTATATATCATCATAAATTTATTTATTTTACTGTAATTCAATTTGTGAATATTTGCCCTTAATTATCTAATTTTTTTTTCAAAGGGCAAGCAGATACAAAAAAATACCTAAGTAATAAAAGGAGTTGATATTTACATAACCAGTACAAGATTTGTTAACAGTATTTAAATTATTTATCTCTTAGAAATTTTATACTTGTAAACCTCTAAGGGTAAATAATGAGAAACTGAAAAAATCTAACAAAGTAAAATATAATTCCCTTAGGGATTAGAAAAGGCAGGTGCTCGATGGAGCAGAAACTAAGTTAGAAATTCGAATTTTTTTTTTGCGATGGCCATTTGGAATGATTATACTGAGATGACCTTAAGTCGGGGTTGCGTGTTTTGTAGAAAACTCCTGCAGGGGTTGTTGAAGTGAATTCTCTACGTTCAACTCGTGTAACTAAAGGGTTTTTTTTTATACTTGTCAACCTACTGTGGGAAATATGCGACCTGATTACACCAGCGAGTGGCTAGATTAATTTAGTATCTGTTAAGTCGATTGCACGCAAACTTTTAATTTCTGCATATGTTTTAATGCTAATAATTCTTGTTAAAGAAAAGATATCAGGGACATTTAATCAGGCTGAATTAATGTTAATTTTACATTTAGTATGGTTGAATGTTTGAAATTGGAAGAATATTTAATATTTATGATAATCAAACTGAGTCCTAATCGAAATCTGAGGTTTCTCACATTGGAGTTTTAATTAGCTTCTCGGCTCCAATTTATACAGAACTGTCAATTATTAATTAAGAAGAAGTATTGTATTCACTATGAATCAAAATATAATTTAACTTTATTAAGAATTAATGCTTGTTACGATTATTTGACTTATGTTGCGTAATTATAGGACTGATTTTATGTGACCATTCACTTAAAAAAGGAAATGTTTGAAACCACTTTTTATATACGATCAATAATTTCAATTCGTTGAGGATACCTTCAACCTAAACTTAAATGTAACATTTTACTTCCTCCTGAGATGATTTCGATATGAAAATATTTATTTGCTGTCTACTCAACATGGACTGTAAACGACCTTGTAATTTAATTTTGTGCATTCGTGACTACGTTATTTTATTTTAATATTTTTTTTCTTCTGCGTTTCGTGATATATATAAATTAATTTCAGTCATCTCATGTGACTAAAGTTGATTATAAATATCTATATCGATGTCTAAATACAGTTAGACGGCTAAAGCAACTTTTTCCATGTTTGAGGTTTTGCAGAGGTGACAAAACTGTCGACATAAAATCGACTTTTCTCTTAATCTCATTCCTATTTTATCATCTTAACTTTTTCCATCTTTTAATTAACTCGAAAAATTTCTTTATAATCCATAAAACTAGAGTGAATTATATTCAAGTAAAGTTTTTAATTCTTTTTAGCACTGGACCTAATTTGTCACTTCCGGAGACCTTGAGTTTGACCTCTCATCACCAACTGCTGCTTTATTTCTTCTTTGCAGGCAGCAACGCCCTGCTTTGGTGTTTGAAGGAAGTAAAATGAAGTTTTACAGTGATGCTTGCTTATAATTTATTCTTTAAATGTATAAGTAATTTATGGCAAATATGTAAATTGAAATGTAAAAAAAGATGTGTATATGAGTTTTTTTGTTTTTTTTTTATAATATAGCGGTATTAGTTTCGCAATTGAATTTTGAAGTATAAGTTTGTTGCATGCTCGTGACTTGGAACGAAAGAGGTTAGGAAGGTCTAGTGAAAGTGAGGAAGCGGCATTTGATAGGAGGACGTTCCGTTATGCCCTTATGCACGCATTGTATGGAGACTGCCTTCTCTATCCTGTCACGATTTTCTCTTCCCGATTCCATGCCAAGGGAAAGTAGTGGGAAGACTGTGGGAATTCAATTTTTTAAATATTATTATTTTTGAAAGTGTAACAAGGAGTGAGAAACCAGTGACGATGAAATGATTTTGAAAAATATTTTAATTTTGACAGTATATTCTGCAAATTGTATGCTTTCCAGTAATCACTCTTGTTTTATTTACTGCTGATTGGCAATTGAAGTCACACGTTACTCAGACAACCAATTAAAGGTCGGCGTGAGTCTAATTTAACTTGACATGCCATTTGTAAGTGATTCGCCAATATGCATCATGGTCAAACATTTGAAATTAACAATTTTAATTGTTTTTTTAATTTGCATTGAAATTTTCATTTTAAAAATTACGGAAAAACTCAAGAAGTAATTTTAAGGAAAAAATATTGATATGGGGGTTCATGAATTGTTTAATCAATAACTACGATATATGTCTTGATTTAGTTGGTAAGATAAAAGCAAGCCATTGTTTCATTATGAATACACAGTTGCTATTGATGTAATAATATGATCAAAAGAGCTGATGTATGGCTAAGAAACAGATTACTGCCCTGTGATAGGATTAGTTTTTGTTGATTGGCTTTGTATTGTCATGTGAAATGCTCACAGAAAGGTTTTTGCTAGCCCAGTGTCATGCTCTTTGGTTAGGTCACAGACACGGCAAGCTGAGAAGTGCAATATTCCATGTTAGGGGAATAGGCAAATGGCACATATATCAAAGTGCAAGTTTGATTTTATTGTAGTTGTCAATAAAAGAATGGCCAATATTTGAATTGAAATTGATGCACATTGATAAACTTAGAGTATGAATGCATTTACATTAGTTGACAGAATATATATTTATATTTTCAAAATGTAATTTTGTAAATTTATACTACTGTACTTTAACTATATTGTCAGTTGACAATAAAATACCTTCAAATACTGTATTTGGATTGTATAGGAACAAAGTATCTAACATTGTTTTCTACTTGAGGGAAATTTGATTACAATAGAATTATTTCTAATTTAATTAATATTAGAGCTTTGTATTGAATTTCTGGTAACAGTAAATCAGTGTCTAATGACAAGTGCAGTGTCAGATGTCCATTGAAGACTCTGGTTGACAGACATGTGGCAATTTGAAGTGTACTGAGACTAAATAATGTAAAAGTCTTTATTTTATTATATAATAATGATACGATTACAATAATATACAATATGAAAGCTGTTTAGATGAAAGTATTTTACTAATTGATTTGTTAAGCGATACTTATACTCATTGTTAACTTTTAATGTGCATGTCAAGTGATAGATTTTCAAAGCACTTGAAGAGAATGTGAATTTTTAAGAGTTTAATGCTTTGATCAGTGTTGGATACTTATAGTACTTACAGTATCTTTAAAAATCTAGAATATTTAAAATTATAATAAAACATTTTGCACATATTTATAACGTCATAGGAATAAAAATAAGAACAGACATGTAGCAGAGGTGAGAGAATGTGTAAATAAACAAGAATTTTTCTTACTTTTATCAGTTAAACAATTGCTTCTGCACAGTATCAGAAAAACAAAAAAGTGCAACATTTTCAATCCTTGTTTATCTTTAATTTACCCAGGTCACATTAATGAAAACAAGTCTTAACTTAGTCTTTAGAATTAAATGTTAATTAATATCAGTTGCTTAATTATTTTTTCTACTTTGATATAATGAATTTTTTAACAAGAAACTTGTTGTTAAAGCATCTCGTCAGTCAAAACGAGAACAACAACAACAACATCTTTAAGAATTGATACGGAAAATTGTCAACAAAAAGCTTCAAATTTAATGAACTTACGCTTGCACAAAATCCGTATTTCAAATTACAGACAACAAGTAGAGAAGTAGGCACACAGAAACAGGTTTATACGCCCTCTGTAGGCCTGCCTTGCAGGTTTGGGTATGAGATTGTTATGACGAAAACATATTGAGCACTAGATACTTCTCTGGCCCTGGAAGGGTTGTTCTCACCTTTTGCCTCTGAATTGACCTAACGCCCACACAAGGATGTCTGAAGAGATTCTTTGCATTAAGGTTTATGACCGGAGTTTGTTGTCTGTAAAGACCAGTCGGAAGCTCCACTTATGGTTAAGTCGTTGGCGTTATTGCTGACACTAAACTAACCCTTTACATTATACTGTTAAAACATGACAAGAAATTTACGTTGCTGAGATAAAAAAGAGTTTATAATTTGCAGTTAGGTACAAGGTTTGTGACGTTTTTAATAAATTTCAATGTAGTATTGCCATTAACAGGCGCTGTTAGTGATCTCTTGACATCATAGTTAATTCAAGAAAATTTGAAGATGAAAACAAGATTTGATATTAAGAATATTGTATATTATGTCATAACAAATGAAAATATTTAATTTTTTAATTTTATTGAAAAATGCTATTATTTTAAGATTCTCTTAAAATGTTTCTATTCAATATTCACATCGGTTCTTAGTACTCATTCTATAAGAATGCATTAGAATAAATTAAACTTTCTGATAGAATGATATATTTTATTTTGGGATAAATCTATTTATGACATCGTGCAGGAGTTTGATGTTTCTTAATTGTAGCATTAATCGCTAAATTGTGAACTAGTATTGCATATGGAAATGATCCAAATTCAAAATCAAATTGTGAATAAGTAACATTAGCATTGGCAAGATTTAGTTTCAAGTGTTGACAAGTTAGCCAGTTACTCGACAGAAAAGGCAGTTGTCTGATTTGATTTTAATTATACAAGATTAATTAGAGCAGTGGTTTATGCACGCCTTTAGACATGTCTTGTTATTAAAGAGACAAGCCAAGAAAATGACCAAGTGCAAAAGCCATTTGAAAGTCAAATATTGTACCGACAAATTGAATAACCAATCTTGTTTAAGATTTACATAAGTTGCACAAGATGACTTTTCTCTGCAATATGATAGCAGGTCGTGAGTAGAGAGGTCGCATCGTTTATCCTCGATGACCCTTCAGTGTCAGTGCATGGAAACGAGGGTGTTGTTCTCAGTGGCCCTGAGATTTGGTGTCGCATCGTGTTATCACTCGATTAGAACGGTGTTGCTTTGCCTCGGTCCTAAGGGATAGCTCGTGCACAGTGACCTCATTGGTCATCAGTTATTGGACAACGAGTGACCCGAGGTACGTGCAACAGGGGGGTGTTACTCTTGTTTTGAGTTATAGCTGGGCGCTCGGGAGTTTTGATGGTTTTAAAGTGGTGTTGGATAAGTAACAAATTAAAATTGCCAACCACTTTTAGCATTCCCTCGAGTAGTGAATGTGCACCAAGTGGAGAGAGACTTCCTGGTACCACAAATCAAAATGCAAGTCTGTCATGGTGGCACTCAGCGTGATGTACACCGACTTTCCTTTTTTTCTGTTTGTAATGGAATGTAATCCGCAATCAAAGAGGAAGTAGACTATTTAAATGTCAGATTGAGTCAAATATGACTTGTAATCCAATATTACATTTTGTGCAAATTCAACTGACTGACTTTTTTTCATAGAAAAGATGAAAGTAAATGTCACTCATTCTTATGTAAGACATACTAGTAAGTACTTGTTATATTGGAATTTACCTTTAAAAAAAGTTTTTACATTTAACTTTGCACTTAATTGTATTAAACTAATTTGAATGGTTTATTATGTATTTGCATGACCTACTTGTCTCATTTGCTGAATTACACAAGGGTGGAAGTATAAACTGTAACATTTTACTCAGCTAGGCCAATTACTTGTGTATAATGCTCATAAATTCGTAAACTACCGTCTGTAGTACTTTAAGTCAATTAATACTTTTAATTCGCAACTATAAGGAACTTGGGGCTAAAATTATAAATAGTCCAGCCAATTGAATAATTATGCCTACTATTTTTGTCACAATTAGAAAGTGTGTTCTGTGATAAAGCTTATTTCTAATTTTAAATTGAAATATTTGTATTAATCGAATAATTTGTTAAATATTTTTACGAAACTTGCTGATTATTTTCTAAGTAATTACTTTTATACTACTAATACAGCAGTGAATAATAGTATGAATTTGCATGGGGTCAAACTGAAATGCAGTAGCTGTTTGTTTACGATGTTTTGTTTTCCAAAGAGCTATAAAGAAGCTATACGAACATATTTGGACAGTCCTTCTCAATGACATAATCACTTATGATGTTGGATTGGTGTTTAGAAAGACGTAAATAAAATAAGCTATTTTGAAAGGTCGTATCTGACCTGCCATCTTGGGTACATCGGTTATAAAAGATTTGTAAAGCTTTGTGAATACAAATTTTTAATTTAGATTTTTTAAATCAATAGAATCGCAAACATTATTTTTAATTCAAGTTCTGAACATTATAAAAACATGATAATTACAGTTAAAAACTGGTATTAACAGAAATTAGATAACTATGTATTTGATTTATGCAAGTTACGCAGTTAATAAACAAGCTACTAGTGCTATTGGCAGCTTCTGCAAAAATTAGAAATGTATAATTTAAATGAAATTAAAAATTTACAAAAACCGCATACTAAATTTATTTTCAAAATCAAAATAAAATTAAGTAGCTTAAATATGAAGAAAATTTCTGTAACTTGAGAATCTTAGATTTAACGTCAAGAATACCTAATCTTACCCAACATTTTGAGACTGTCTTTAATGTGTGTGAAGTTGACCCGGCCATTTTGACCCGTTTTACTGAAACGTTAGTATTGGTTAGTGCTATGTTAGTGCTGATGATTAAACTTAATTTTAGCGTTTGTGCATAATTATTT
>JAQFZN010002710.1:0-10676 GCA_034687075.1 Geophilus carpophagus | reverse complement strand
CTCACAAAGTCACGTGATCGGGAGGCGTGGTCTCCTGATCCACTTTAAAGTAGGGGAGTAAGGTCCCGTGACGACCTAGGGGACGTGTGTTCAAAAGGCTGTCACAAAATGATTGGCAATTACAATCTAAGGATTATACTGATTGATATAATCACGAAAACTTAAAATTAACAATCTAAAGATTATAATATAAAAGAAGTACAAATCTAAATTAATTACTAAACTACAATTATAAATGAATAAAATAAGTATAAAATAGTGAAATAATTAAATGATAATTACAATGACTAGATACTCATTAACTTAATGATTACTGATAAATGAGAATACAAAAAGAACTACAGATTAGCTAACTTGGCTAAAAACTAATCTTAAGATAACATAACAAATAATTACAGGTTAAATACTGATTAATCTAACTAAACTAAATAGATCAACTAATATAAGGTTAATCTAAAGATATAAAATAACTCACGATACAGTATAAATTAATAACAAGGTAGGAATCAAGGTAGAGAAGGTCGCTATCGGTGTTTTGTCTAATTAAACACAAAGTCGGGAGTCGGTTAGGAGTCGGAATTGAGATAAACGTGTTTCAGATCTAGGGACTATTCATAAATCGATGTCATCGTCTGGTCTGGGTTAATTCCTATATCGTCACAAGCAAATATCAAAGATTAATAAACACGTAAAAACAATATTATGACATACATCAAACATAAGGAATACAATATGTAGAAATGAAATAAAAGATAGAAAAGGATAGAAATAAGAAGTCACAAGACAGGAATAAGAGGTTTGCACCAAACAGGTCACTCGCTTAGAAGAACAGCTAACACTACAGGCAAGTGTTAACGCATGCTGGAACCGGCTATTTGATACAAGCAGACAGCTTTTGGCCCTAGCCTGGGCTATGTGTACAAGCAAGCAGCTTTTGGTTCGGATCCGAACTATTTGATACAAGCAAGGCAGCTTTTGATTCTATTCTGAACTTACAAGTGGCAAAAGATCAGTAATCAAATAACAATTTAAGTGGCTCAGCAGCAATTTCTCTGTGGTTCTCTTCCTTATTTACACCCAAAATCAGAGAGGACAAAAGAGAAAACTAAATGTCATTGGACAATCAAAAGAGTAAACTAAAATCTATTTGTCCTTAACAATGATGGACAAGTGTGGGCGGAATTAATTCTTAACAATTAACTTAACAATTAAATTAGAAGTTTTATGGCAAAATGGCTCACTCAACCTTTCCAGGCCGTAACAATCTTAAGAAGAAGATCGAAATAATTATGTAAAGCAAACAACACATGTGGAAAAATGTCGTAATATAGTCAGTATCTTTCAAATTGCTTTACCGCATTTTGATAACTTGAGGACTTGTTCCATTTGGTGTCTCTGCACAGTGGGAAAGATAGAACATGCTCTAAAATTAATAGGTGCGTTCAATATCTTGGCTTACATGGCTTTGCTGTCCCAGATTGGTTTTCGTGGCTTTCCAGGACAGGAAGTAGATGCAAATTATGTCATTTTTCGCAAAGCCAAATTTACTAAAGCTGACTTTATGAAAGCTAGTCTGAACGAGCTTTCCAACAGCTAAATCAGCTTTCGTGTGGCACAAATCCAGGTTGGATTGCCCATTGCTGGGTTGACTGACAAGACTGTGCTGTCGTAGCAAGACTGCCTTTCCCTTGGCCCATCATCTATGTCCGCAAAGAACGTCAGATGTGGGTCAAACCAAGAGAGCTAGGAATGTGACCTTCTTAGTGCACATCCTAAGGCAAGATTCTGTCCTTTGGAAAAGATGTGGACTTAGTCAGGTGGCTGATCAGAGAGAGACCTCTGATTGGTCACAACCATGTAGCCTCGAGCCCCCTTCACTTATCCCAGTGACCTCTATGAGACAGGTGATCCAATAGGCAGTCACAGAGTTCAAAATAATCATCTTGAAACAATATATTGAAATAATATAAACTCAAATTATATTACAACTTTAGTTGCATAATCATGTAGAGCAGTCCATTTCTCCCATAGGGAAAATGCCCTTTTGTGGTTTAATCTATTTTATTCACCTCTTAGAAGAGAATGTACATTGTAGTCAGATTTAAGCTGTTTCCTGATTTCTAGTTTAACATTTCAACACCAGAACAGGCAATCATCACACCTTGACTGAAAATAAATAGATTTTATAATTAAATAATGAACAGATGGCTTTACTTAAACAAATTAAAATATTAGATGAATTAAAACGATAATTATGAACATGAGTAAATTAAAATATAATCACAATCAATATTTGAGATTTACTGGAAATCCCAGCAAATCCAAGCTTAATCTAAACTATTAACTCAATACATAAAAATTCGAGATAAGGTGAAATAAACATTAAACATAAATTATAAATTATTGAATGATACTTAATCTTTAAGCACAAATTTGTCTCTTGAGGAATCACTAGACAAATCACAATAACATGAAAAAGTCGTGGCAACAAGAACTGAGAGCCCAGAAATAAAACAAGTTATTCCAGGTCCAGTCCTGAGTTGCCACTGACTTTATTTTCATTCATAATTTCAAATGAAAGTTTCGTTTTTAGGTCATATGGCCAAGTCCAGCCCTCATTGGACAGGCTTGTGCAATGTTAAATAAAGTATAAAAGATATCCTACTTTTGATATTTTGTTATCAAATTAATTTACTATATAAACTGCTTGTACTTTCCAAATTTTACGCAGTTTTTAACTCACTTCAACTGTAAGAATTAAAATTTCTAAATAAAAGTGTCTACTTTTACTTAATTTGTTGCACTTTTTATATGTTTGGCAACTGCTTATGCAGGTAAGAAAGATCAAATTCAAAATTTTTATAAGCTTTATTAATAAACAAGTATATTTTAATTTTAGCAATATGTCCTGATGGAAGTATCTGTGACGATAGCAGCACATGTTGTCCACTAGCTGTTCAGATGGCAAATCATGTTGTTCTAGAGATTACACATGTGATGTTGAACAAGGATAATGCATTCTAATAAAACTGTCAGCTTTAATTCAATTCAGTAAATTAAAAAGTAATGTAGAGTTAAAATAATAATTCATTTTAATGAATTTAATCTAAAAGAATCTTCAAATTTATTTTCAGCACATCTGCAAGATAAACATGCATCTATATGCAGTATTTTTCCATATTGAGGTATAATAATAACAATTGGAAATGAATTAATTCTCTTTTAAATTTTGAGAAATCAATTTTCCTGATTTCATAAAATTCATCAAATTGAAATATTCAAATATCATTTTTAAATCAAAAAAATTGATATACATGCACCTTCAAGTGATGGATGACTGATTTACAGTATAGAAAATACTGTAGACTGATTATATGTAGTAGCCTCTCCAAATCTCATTTTTTTCATTTTGAATTAGAATCTTTTTTGTTTCTGTTTTGATTTGTTTTGAATTTATTTTATTCTATTTCGAATCATTTCTATTTCTATTTTGAGTTTTTAATTAATTAGTTCACATTATAATTTTTCTTCTAAAAATGAAATTTTTTTTCATCTAATTTGCTCAACTTTTTTTATTGCTGTTTGATTTCAAATTAAAAATTTTTCTGCCCTTTTGCTGCTCCTAAAATTTTGCCATCCTAGGCAGCTGCCTAGTCTTGCCTAATGGTAGAAACAGCCCTAAACTCAGATGATGAATTGTGCTCATGCACATGACCAAGCATGCACATTCATATCAGTTTGTCTTAATAAAAATAGTTTAGACAAATAAGTGACTTTATTTAAGCAAAATATAACACAGAAAACGTCATAACCTGCTACAATCTAAACTTATACAGCAATTTATGACAATTGGGCTTTACCAAATTGAACGCACTTATTGTATGCCTATTTGTCAATAAAACTATTGTTTGCCTATTTGTTAATAAAACTATTGTTTGCCTATTTGTCAATAAAACTAAGAAAAGGCTTATTATAAATAAGTTACAGATGTTATATTTATTTTAATTATATACATAGATGTATTTTAGTCAAATGTTTGATAAAATTAGAATGACAATAGCAATTAATTTTAATGCCAAGGACATGGTGCAAGTACCGTAGTAATGCATTATAAAGAGGAGATTTGTGTATCAAACCAGTACAGTAAAGTAAATATTTGAATTCTATCTAATAAATCTCTCTTCAAATATAGACCGCGTTAGAGAAAAATCGTTTAAAATGATTTCTGCCGTACTTGTAATTACAATTAGTAAGTTTAAAATTTAAAATTTAAAATTGAATTTATTTTATCGTTTGTATGGTGTAAACACGACTTGATTCATTGGGATGAATGCACTGCACTGACTTACCTGTTTAACTCCAAAACTGTACTTCAAAATTTCATTTGCCTTTAAATTTTGAGGGGAATATGTAAGAAAGGATAATATTTAATTAAACCAATCGTTTAAAAATTTAAATGTATATTATAAATCTGTATATTAAATTTAGAAAAAGTGAACTTTTACAATGCGGAGAAACTGTTTTGGAGAAGGTAGACCAATGTACTGATGAGATTGGAGTTCGAATGATCAAGTATTTTGTTGAAACTTTTCGTCATTCTGACAAAATACTGTGCAAAGAAAACATGCATTGTGGTAACAATAAATCTTTAAAATAAATAATTATTTTACAGTAATTACAGTAAATTGTTTGTTTCATTTTTATTTAGTAATCAAGGAAAGTTCATGTCCTGCTCCCCAGCGTCCTCGAGGTTGTTGCTCTTATCCAGCTGGAAATTGTTGTGAGGATGGTGCTGACTTATGCTTTCGAAATTTTATCGACTATTTACAGCAAACGTTAAAACTGCTTTTAATACTTTAACACTTTAATACTTTAGTACCATTGTGTCAAATACGTATATTTATATACAAGCAACCCCTTCACCCGTTGAGGGAGTCTCCATTTTGACTCAGGATTTGAAATACTCAAGGGCTCGTTCATAAATAACATCACACTAATTTTTGCTATTTTTGATACCTTCCCTCCCCCTCGTCACAATTTGTCACAAAATCTTAACCTCCTTCCCCTAACCTAACATCACAATAATGGAGCCTCCCATCATATAAAGTGGTCAAAGACACACAAAAAACAGTCATGTAAAGTTGCACAAAAAATACAGCCAATCAGCTTCGTCGACGAAGCTGATTGGCTGTAATAATAAACGATGACAGACAATTTGTTCTCTATTCTTATTATATATATATATATATATATGTGTGTGTGTGTATATACATATATGTATACATTTACTGAGTTGTTAGCTGCATTGGTCTCACTATTTTCTGCTTTTCTCACTGGAAACCTGTTTCTAAAAACATAATGACTGCTTTTACTTTTGTAGTACTTCTTGCCTGTTTGGCCCATGTTCCTGCAGGTATAATGTGAAATTTAGTTGAGAAATGAAGAATTATTTTCTTATAATGTTTTTTCCAGTTTTGTCTCGACAGGTATTATTTGCTTCAAAAGCTAATAGTAAGTTTGGGTTTTTTTGGTGGAAATATTTTAACTAATTTCGGTGACTTATCTGTTGTTATTTTACTTGCAGACAACACGAGTGTTTCCGGCACATGTCCTGGTCCTATTTGTGCTAATAATACATGTTGTCCACATGAAAATGGAACTTGCTCCTTATTGATTGAATTCTGCTGCCCTCCTCTGTTTATACCCCTTGGAGTGGGGCAAATTCACTTATGTCTTTAACATAAGTGCAGTAAAAATGTTTGTAGAATAGATTTTAATCTGAATATTATTACACTGTACACAATTTTACTATGGAAATAAAATCACTTTTAATCAATAATAAATTTAAGAAGTGTATATATTTTAATACATTGAAAATAACCATAGTATGTAAAATAATTTTTTTACATGCTATGAAATAAGAATTTCTTCTAAAAACATGAGTGAAACTTTAAAAGTTAGAGAGTGAAAACTTAGGGCCAAGTTACAACATGCAAACTTGTGACAGTAACCTATGATGTGTGTTGAATTTAACATTAAGATAATAATACTAATCTAAAATAACAAACTACATTTATTCTAAGTAATAATGATAATATTACAGTAATTAACTGGCTACAATCATTGGATTTAACACTGATTAAGTAAAGGAATAAATAAGAACTTACACTTAATGTGGATACAAATAATAAAATAATATGAATCAAGAACAATAGAATTTTACATGGGAAACATTATTCTACCGGTTGCTATTATTGGAGTCTATATTAGGAAGGTTGGTGTCTAGGGAATTCAATCGAGTATGCCTACAATTGTCACAAAAATAAAATGTATTAATAATCACAACATAAATTAAACATAAGAAAACAATATATAGAAAAGTAAGTAGAAAGACAAAACAGGAATAAGAAAGTGTATGTCAAACAGCACATACACTTGAGGGCGACATTCTGCCTCATGTGAGACACCAGTGTCTCGCCTGAGATATGATAACAGCAAGCTTAACAGGGATTGCCAAACAGGAATTTCACCATAACAGCGAGCTTATCAGCTAATTAAATAAAAGACTGTCTTATTTATTTTGTTCTGTCGACTAGAGGCTGTTCACCTTGGAGACCTGCAATTTTAAAGGTTTCTTGTGAAACTTACACAGTCAAAATAACAGAGTTTGGTTTGTAAAATGCCCTAAACAGCATGACTGAATAAAGGGCTTTCTTTCTTAATTATAGGAAAATAAAGAAGAGTAAAAAGAGATAACTTGGATAGTAAAAAGAGAAAAAAAAACACAATTGGTTTAAACAACGTGTATATTAAAACTCTAAAAACAGAGTACTCAAGTGAGGGAATTAATAAGTAAAATCTGCTTATCCTGTCACAAACTTTGTGACAAACTTGGTAACATCTTATGAATTATATATGAACTTGGTAGTCAAACTTACCAACAAATGTGTCAAACACTCAAAACTGACTAACTTTAAAGTCAGATTCGAATGATTTTGATTGTAAATAGTTACTTATTTGAATTTGGAATGATGTAAAAATGCTTAAGGCAATGGAATTTAAATTGGAAATTTATTTTAAACTTAGTAACATGCAGCACAAATGCAATGTTTCTTGTGCGGGATAATCCAATGTAATAATTGATAAGTTACTAACGAGCAATTGTTTGTGATGCTTTTCAGGTATGAACTAGTTGTTTCTCTCAAGTCTCAGTGCATTCAGAGGATTTTTATTATATTTTATTCCTTGTATATTACTGTCATTGTCTTAATATCATTTATATCTGTTCAGTAGCTTAGTCTTTTTTATTTATATAACTTCATTTGCATAATCATGTAGAGCGGTTTATTTCTCCCATAGGCTTCTGTACTCGGGAAGACCCACTGAACTTTAAAAAAATTTTCAAATTTTTTTGACGGAAAACGTTTGTTCTTGCTCCCCGGGTCAAGTGCATTGTGCACGGCATGCGTAAGTTCAGTACTCGGGAAGACCAAACGTTCGGACCAAACGTTCGAACCAAACGTTTTAGTATTTCTGAATTTCGAATCAATTGTTTTTTTAAACAATTAGATTCGAACAAATTAAATAAAAAACATTACTGTTTTTTATTTAAATTAATTGTTGTTCAAACCAATTGATTTCGAACCGGTGACAGCATCCCTTCTATTAATAGGCCGGAATAAATTATAATAAAATCCATATGTTACAATCAAAACCAAAAAAATGTATAAATTATTAACATTAAATTTTTAGGAATTTCATTTGTTGTCCATTTACGCACATCTTGACTAATAAAGTCAACATCAGTCAAAGTTAAGTAATAAAATCACAGCATTTCTTTCCAAGTTTGCTGGTATTATTTATTTCATCTAATGAAATTAAAAGCATATAAAACTTTTCTGTGCATTTTCTAATTTGATGATGCGTATACTGTACATTAGCAGTTCAATCACACAACAAACTCTGTAAAAATTGTCTTTTTTTGTTTAGAGTTTATCGTGTACAAATTTTTTGTAATTATATGATTTATTTAATATGCTTTCTTAATTAAAACACAAATTTAAACAATTAACTGAAAGTAAATTGGAATCAATTTAAAGGAAACTTAACACTTGTACTTAAATTAATAAATTAATTTTTGAGTTTAAAATTTTTTACTATTAAAACTTTAAATTTTTTTCTTTCAAACTAACGATGACCACATGGTGAATTTTTTTTAGCATTGAAACATTATTTTTAGAAATATTAAACATCATGTGCTTAATACAGATAATAATGAAATTAAAAGGGTTTTCCTAACTTCTGTGTTTTGAGTTTATTTTTATATGGGTGGGTGAGATACATAAAAACAGCCTCTCCACTTGCATGTGCGCTGCCCTGGTGGCCTACAGTGTCCCCAATCCAGGTCAGATAGGGGAGTCAGCAGACTTCCCTACTTCCACAGACCCTGGTACAACTATGCTCGCTTTATATAATGAAATGTAATAATAAGAAATAATAAAATAATTACAATCTGCGAATAATAAAATTATTATACAATCAAATGATAAGAAAAGCTTAAATACTATAAATTTTATAATAACTAATATCAAATAAGAAAACTACTACAAAAATAGCTACAAAACTAAAGTTAATTATTCTAGCTACAAATTATAAGGGGTCATCTATAAATTGTGGTATTGTAAAATATTAATTTATTGTTCAAAACTATTTTTTGTTAAATATTATTATTGCAATTAATATATTTGCACGAGAGAAATGAATCGGTCATATACTATTGTTATATATTGTATACACTCACTTTTACGATGCAAATGATGTTGTAAACACATATGAGAATAGGCTCTCTTATATATGTAGCTTTATATATAATTATTCATTAATGTTTATATAAATAAACATTAATAAAGTTATTCTTCTTGAAGTATATATCGTTGTCAAGATTCTTTATCCCCACACATGGTAGCAGAGGATGGTTAGCAACGACAAGATATCAAAATAGAAGAATAATAAACAAGGAATAACGACCAGAAGAAGACATATAGAACATTGATATAAAAAAGAAAAAGGAAATTTATATCGAACAAAGACAACGATAAAAAGCAAAGACAAACTAAATAAGGTACAATAAAAAATTTTAGAAAATAATTATAAGCTAAATTTTCTAAAAAAAGAAGAATAAAATTAAAAACAATATAAGAGAATTAAAACGAAGAACGATAGATACTAAACGAGAAATATATATAATAAAATAAAAGACAAACAATATGAAAATCGAAACAAAAAATAATCAAAAACGAGATATATAAATAAATAAGAAAGAAACAGTAAACAATGAAGAATAAAAAGTAATAATAAAAAAAAATAATTATATAAAATAAAAAAGAACGAAGAAGACAGTAATAAAGTACTAAAGAACAAAGAACAAAGACAGAAAAATTAATATATGAAAACAAAGAACAACAAGAAATAAATAAAAGGAAGAACGACGAATAACAAAATAAGAATAAAATATAAAAAGAAGAGCAACAAAATAAAAATAAATGCAAAAAATATAAAGAAGAAAAACAAAGTGAAAATAAAGAATGAACTAAAAAATTAGAACACAATAAGAAATACAAAATAAAGCTCAAACAAAAATCTTGTGTATCTATTACTCATCATGGCTGGTGAAAAGCATAAGGGTATTTAAGATAGTGGTTAAAAGACTCAATGCTGGAGATAAAATGGTTAACATAGCATGCTCTTACGAACATTTCACAATTCAAACAGACATTCAGAACATAACTCGTTTGTTAGTAGAAGAATATGTGTTAAGAATAGTGTTGTAATGAGAAAAATTATGGTTGCTGTCATAAGCTACCGTACCTGAGTATTGTGGTGGCTCAATCGGACATCTGTATATGCTGTTTTGGTTTTTGGCCACCAGGGTGTTTTTTGGTTGAGAAGTGCTCACTCTCTCTCTCTGGGTTTTGTCCAGTTAGGATATTTTGTTTTCTCTCCTTTCTTTACTTAACCTATTCTAGAACCTTCTTAGAATTAGGCTTACTAATTAGTGCTAGGAACCACTTAAGGCCCTATTGTGCCTTGATTTAATTTAGTCTTTCTTGGGTTTGTTTAGGCCTAACAATTCAGTTAGGTTTTTCTACCTTTTTTTTTATCAAGCATATCCCTGCTTTAAAGTGGGCCCAGTTCTTACAAATAGTTAAATATTATTTACCTACCAACTACAACAGAAATCTTTGGTCCAACAGGAAATAATTGTTGCACATAAACACATGGGATTTAACATGGGAAGCACATGTTATTGCTAATAAAAATGTCACATGATATTTTTTTGTTTTACCATATAGTTAATAATATCTGATGTTGTGATGGAAAATCTAGTTGCCATAGCAACCAGGTGAATAGTTACTCCTTCCACTGATTTTGGTCACCCAATGGGTTTGGGGACCTCGAGATCTGCAATAGAGGTCACTACCTCTACTGCCCATTAAATTAAAGGTAAACTTCACCCATAATCCAAGCACTCTGACTCTGATTTTGATACTGACAAACCAAACAAACTTGAGTACTGTTTTAATATTAAGTGAAAAGTTGTATTAGTGTGTTTGCGCAAGGCATTTTTACGTTATACTTATGATTTATTTTAAGTTAAAATTAGTGTAAGGGAAAAA
>JAQFZN010002709.1:0-10677 GCA_034687075.1 Geophilus carpophagus | reverse complement strand
TTCGAAAGTAAAGGGATGTAAAAAAAAAACATCAAAAATTGTATTTTGAAATCACTTTTGATAAGTTCTTAATTTTTTTTGTTCATTTTCACATTATATGTCTTCTATAAATTGTATGCATTTGACGTTTCCCTGTGATATCATAACAAACCTGAAAACAGTGGTGCCGACTCTGGGGGTGCTCAGGTGCTCGAGCACCCTCCAGAATTTTTGTAGGGGTGTTCAGCACTCCCCCCAAAAAAAGAAAAAAATAATAAAATATAATATTTCTTATTTTTTTCATGATCACTTTCACTATTTTTAATATTCACGGTGAGTTAGAGCACCCCAACTGATTTTCAAAATCCAGCACCTCTGTCTGAGAAGTTCATTTTTTGCATTATCAAATGTAATTATGAAATTTTAAATGGAACCACCTGTACACTGATTTAGTTTATGATTTAAATAGCGGACTTGTACCGCCGAATTAATTTTTTTGGTTTATACTTTTGAGCTAAGAATCTTAAATTACTGGGCTACTTGGACAGTCCCAGTTCGCATCAGAGTTCCATTAGTTGTATAATCCAATTTGGGTAATATTCTCACTGTAAAAATCCATGAATATAAATTAAAAATTGAATCATTTCAACACACATATCAACAACCACATAACTTGACACTTACAAACGAAAATTGAATAATTAATTTGAGTAAAAAATACATAATTCTCCATAGGCTTAACTTGACGGAAGTCAAGCTCACTTTCGCCTGTCACTGGTTAACAGGCTCTGACACCGGAAATACCGTTCTCCATTAAACTTGCAAAAGCAGTAGGAAGCTAATGAATCATCAAAATTTAACGACACATAAGATTCGACCTTACCTAAAACACTATCAAGTGCAACCTGTAATTTATCACCTATAAACACCCATCAATAATTAATTAAAACATAAACCAACAAATTCTCCGCTCACTAAACATCTACCGGAAGTAAACGCCCCAACGATGTCCGTCCAGCAGCGCCATGCTGCGCCCAACAATAACAAACACTCAAAAAGCGAGTTTAATTCATTTAATAGCCTAATTATCGATTTTATAATTAACAAAACAACCAACTTTCTCAACAACTACTTGAATTAAAAAAACAATAAGAGAATAAAAGAGTATCCATAAGTTAATCACACCATTTGATTGATCAATTCCCAACCCTGGCCATCAGCACGAACCATCTTAGTTTTATTCTTCCATCACTCGAGTTAATAGGTGTGAATGAGATAGGTTTGTTAATTGATTACTCATTTACCAGAGATTCGAATGACGTGCTTGCAATTGGTTTTGTGTACCTAGAACCAAGTGAAATTCATTGGTGGAATTAAGTGCGATGCTTTCTCAGTCGATTCCCTTTGTCGTCCTCAGCAATTTTCAATCTGTCGTGGAAATGTGTAGCGTGAAATAGACTGGTGCATCCAAGGCGAGAGCTTTGGTCCGTGAAGGGGAACGTGAACGCGGTAGTTGGGAAAGCAAAGCAGCACAGCAAAAAAATGCGAAAGCTCCAATCCCGCATTTTGATTGACAGGGGAAGAGGAGAAGGAGACGACTGGAGAGTGATTTCCCGCTCGTGTTTGCCAGAAGGGGGACGTGAGCTTTTCATTTCGAAGAAAAGAACGAACTGGAGGTTGCTGCCAGTGAATTAAATGATTATTGACTGGATATTTATGAGATGCTGTTTTCTCCAATTTGTGTTTTAGATATTTTTTATTTTTCTTTCGGCTTTTATTGATTAAACTGAGTTCTAACATCCATCTCGATTATTTGTCATCTGGTTGCGGGAGATGTCGTATAATGGAAAAGTTTGTAGCGCTTGATGGAAGAGAGTGGTTTGAAATCAAATAAGAATTATTTGGGCCTTCCATTGTCATTTTAGTACGGGGGTGGGTTGATGCAATGTGTGTCAGTTGTGCTCGGTGACAACCCCCTCCTCCTGCGCGTCTTCCTGTGCGCGCATCATTACCCCCATCTTTGTGCCGTCTGTTTGCAGTGGGTGAATAACCCAGGGGTCAGTGATTGATGGTCATGTTCGCTAGAGTGATTTTTTTCCGAGTTCTCGTGTGTCTTAATCATGTTTGAATTGATCCTCTGCTTGTCGTTTGTGACGGCTTTTTCACGATGGTCAAGAGCGTCTTTATTTCATTTACTCGATCACGATGGACGTAGTAATGAAAAAGAAGTGCGACAATTGTGCAGTTATCATAGTTATGTTGCGTATGAGAGTTTGCTAGCACAGATGGCGGTTGAATGACAGGATTTAAAGGGCAAGAGGAAATCGCTTTCTTTTATTTGTTTCGAGTTTATTTATCGGTCGAGTAAAATGAGTGAGAAATTTATTTGTTGTTTTATTAAACGTCAAATACAAAGAATTAGGAATGTTTGTTTATTTTATATTTTAATAGATATTAAATATCGATTTGTTTATATAGTTGTGCGTTAATTATTTGCCTTTTTTCTCTGACGAAACCATAAACCGAGATAAAATTTATTTTTAATTTTCAATTTAATATTATCTAATCATATCGGTCATTTTCGCACGAAAGCAAACCTAATGAAAAGAGGCATGAAAAATTGGCCGCGTTATCTGCACTTTTCGTCCAGTAGACTCCGAGTGGGCTGTTGGCGGTGGCACAAAAAAGAGGCTCCACCATTTTATCCCGCCAGTTGTGATAAGAGAGCGTCTGCTATGTACTTTCGGGGGTGCATTAAGATTGTTAAGAGCCTAAAATATGACAGTCATTTAACAAGACACGTATCATTAATGCGGTACTGCAACAGCCCCGAACAGTTTACCGCCGTGAAAAACTGATATGAGTTTGCAGGAAATGTCAGAATAAAATGCGCTGAATTATCGAGCTCTTTGGCTAAAATATTTCTCCTATCGATTATAGATTAGGAACGCAGCAAATGCTGCGAACCACGTGTTCGGGGCTATTGCTCTATCGGTTTATTATTAATTGGTGCCGAGCAGAAGCATAAAATATTCAACCACATGTCATGTTAGTCTCATTTGCAAAATGGACGAGTGTGTTAGAACTATGTATTTTAGGTGTTGATTTTTTCTTCTCCTACACCGTACACACCGCACGCCATCTCTGAGTGCGCGTATTGGCATCTTTATACCAATAAATTGAAGGGTGTGGCTCAAACCGCCACTCATACACCCCCCTTTCTCTCTTATGACCAACGGAAGGTGGTTATTAGTCACGAACTGGGTGCCCTGCATACAGGAACTGGTTAAATATTCGCCCGTGTATTCGCGTCACGTGATTTCTAACCGTTTTTTCTTTTGTTGATGAAATGATAATGTTTAAATAAAATATCAGTTTTGTAGAATTTGATTTTTTTTAATGAATTGATGGATTTTTTTGTAGTAATGGAGATTGGAGTTGATTAAAATGGATTAAAATGAATGGAATATGTTTTATTTTTAGCTTAAAGTCAAGAGATTAGTGAGAAAGATCCTTCGGGAGAGGATTAGTGATCCCATTATGTTCTTTTAAAGTATTAGGGTTATTTAACACACATTATTAGTTTACAAAATTGAAATGATTTAGCTAGATGTTTTAAAGATTAGAGAATGAAAATGAGTAAACTAGGAAGAGGAATCGATTATTTTGTTTTATGGTTTGACTAATTGTGTCAATAGATGGCGTTGATATTCCAGGCGATAACACTTGATAGATGTTTAGGGTTATTTTTCGAATGAAATGAATGAAATAAATGAAATATAAAATGGTGTATTTTACTACATACTTGGTTTTGTTCTTTATATATGTCCAGAATACTAAATAGACACAGAGTTTTATTCGAAAACTATTTTAAAACTCATAAAATTTATTTATGTCGACATTATTTACACGAAATGTGGCTGATCCCAGATTCGAGTTCGGTGTATAAAAGTCGTTACTAACTAAATCATTTGAAATGTAAAAAAAAAAAGGAATTGATGAGTTGGGAGATTAAATTTTTCAATTTTAATTTTCTGTGCAGTTTGAGTAATCAACTGTCTAATCAAATTAATTTATGCTTTTCTTACTAATGAATTTTAATTACATTTTTCAGTTTGAAATATTTTTTCCTATTTTTAACTTTATCTCAGTTCCGCAAAATATTCAAATCATTCTGTATGGATTCTAACATTCAACAAATTGCTTTCTTTTTAAAAAAAAAAAAATAAAACCCTTTTAGTCTAAATTTTACTTGATGTGATCAGAATTTTTATTACGTATTTACATTTGCATTTGTTCATATATAATTTTAATATGTAAATATGTATTCAAAGACAGATGGCGATGCAGATAAAATTTCATGCGCAAGCCAACTTTAGACCACAAGTGGGCAACCCAAAGTAGAATAAGCCGATTTACACAATCTCACTTAAAGATCAAATGCCATTACATCTTCAAATATTATTAAATATTTAAAATCAGAATAACAAATTTGTTTTTATACAAGTTAGTTCGTCGCAGGTTTTCGCTAACTCAAATATAACTGTCACAAAACGCCAAGTTGTTTGAATTTCCTGTAAATAAATCAATTAATATTAAATAAATAACATCAAAATGATTATTTAGTGATCCTATCCGTATCTACATACGACATATAACTCAAACACAACTCGGAGAAACTTTTCAAGTGTGGTAAAACACGAAACTAGGCGTAACCCTTCTCTCACATAATGGCCATGTTTAGTGAATTGAAATCAAATTGTTTTCTATTCGAGTTATGATTGTGTAGCTAGCTAATGAATATACCCATCATAAATCAGCAAGAAAATGAGAGGAAAAAATTTATTCATTTTTTTATTTATTTATTTGTTGCTAATCATTTTTTTCGGATTCAACGAAGATTGTGCAAATCTAGAAGCCGGAAATGTCCCATTGTGATTTTTTTTCTTTTTCCTTGAAATTCAGATCAATTTTAATGATCGTGCCGCTTGCTAGCAAGAGCTTACTCACGGCCGTTTGGCTTTTATGAAGTGTTTTCCATCCATTTCTTGTAATCTGGAGCATAAAAAGAGCTTTGAAATCGGATTTCGACCATACAGGAAGCTTTAGACATGATTTTTTCGCTCTTTGAAATTTGAGAATAACGGGGTTATGCCCGTGGATAAGTTTGTAAGTGGGTTTCATTAGAATTAAGACAGTAAATTGTGATTAAAAAAGTCGTGTGGAGTTGAGCTGAGCAGCTGACGTTTGAAATTTCGGCCCGTTTTTCCCAAATTACCCACTTTAGACGCGAATTTTATGAGTATCTCGTGCTGCCAATTAAGCATCTGCGACAAAGAGGGGGTTGATGGGAAGGTGGTTGTGTATGGAAGGATGGTGGTGAATTTAGATGGATTTTTTGTTTTGGGTTTTATTCATTTGTAGCTAATTGTGTATCGTGTTTTGCATACGTTTTCAGAGTTGTTTGTTGTTGGTTGTTGCTCATCAAAAATGTTATAATGTGAGATGAATTTCAATTAGGTGGACTCAATTCGCCAGCTGTTGGAAAGTTTTGTGACTCGAGAAGGTTGGGATTAATTAATTTTTAATTTTTTCTTGAAAAAAATTTTTTTTTTATTTTTTTTTTTATTTTTTTTTTGGTTTTAGGAAATTGAAGAATTAAATTGTTTTTTTAAAAGAGGATTTATTATTTTATATAATATTTTTGTTTATTTTTTACAGCAGTTTAGCCTTCAGGTGTTACAATAACCCTGTTTGAAAGTGCAACTTTTCTTATTTAAAATTCATGGAAATTTGTAGTGTAAACAAAAGAAAAAATAAATGCATAAAAAAACATTGCTAAATTAGTTTACACTTCATTTTTAAATTTTTAAAATAGTAAATATTTAACTGATAGATTTATTTTCACTCTTAAATATTTGATATTAATTTATTAATTAAAATTAATCATTTTAAAAATTTATAATGTAAACAAAATTAAATCATTTGATTTGATTAAAAATAAAATAAAATAAAATTTTAAAGAATTATTTTAATTAATTATTTTTATTAACAATTCTGTATTAGAACCCTTGATCCTCCTCTCTTCTAACCAATTTAAAATCAATTATTTTCCACCTAAAAAACATTAAAAAATATCATCTTAACCTAATTTTTTATTCTCTTTAAACATTTACGCTCTCAACAGCATTTTTTCTTTCCTATAAAAAACAAGAAAATAAACAATAAAAAGAAAAAAACAGTCTTATACCAAGTAATCCATTAACATTAAAAAAATGTAGGTCTCCAACCACACCATTCCCATTCCAAGAGGTATCACACAGTTTACATACAGCTTGATGCCATCTTAAATATACACGAGTCAAAATAATGAACCGCTGTTGTTGTTCTCGACTCCCTGTGGAGACTAATTTATGACACATCCCCATAAAAATATTTGCGAAAATAAAAGGCAGTTGCAGGGCACATCCATTACAGTTACACAGCTTAGAAATCACGTACTTTCCCAGCACAAAAATCTACCTTAGCGCCATATTATATTCTCTTTATCAACGTAATTCACGCAAAATTTCTTCTAAATTAGACAAAAACATTTAATAGGCTTAGAATTTTACGTTATCGAGAACAAATCGCCATAAAATGGTGTGGAAATAATAGAACTTGTACATCATGTCCATAATTGTAACATTTCAAGCGATAAAATTGTTCTTTTCCCCTTATCCCCCGCTTTTTGCTATTCCTGCTTTTAGTGCTGCCCTATTTTGCACTGTAGCATAATGACATGGAAAAAGTGATAGAGCAATTGTTGTGTTGATTGATAACTCGAGATGGGTATCTAGATTGGGAAAGCGAAATTTGTATGTGAGGGAAATAAAGTTGCATTATTCATAACACAACTGATATCGAAATTGTGATTAACACGTTGTCATAGGTCAATAAATGCAAGGTGATAAGGGAGAAAGGTTATAATTTAGTAATAAAAAAATTAAATATGTTGTTATCAACACATTTAATGTGGGTCATTTAACGTTAGCTTTTGAATAATTTTTTTAATGAGTGTTGGTGTAAGAAATAATAAGGGAATTTCTAGCATGTGTTTTCTTAAAGCTATTCAAAGAGGGATTTAGGAAAGGAGAAAAATCAATTTGTTTTGCTCTTGTTTCTTTTTTTTATGTAGAATAAATGCATGAAATAAGGTGGATTTATTTATGTGTTGCTATAAATATAAATGTAAAATGGCACACTGATAGATTTTAATCATTTTTATTGATTTCATCAGGTACGAATTAATAAAGATAAATATCTTTAATATTTTTCATGAATTATATAGGTTTTCTTTTAAAAATTGAATATATTTTATTCGGGAGTATAAATAAAATAACGGTAAACTCATATTTTGATTCTCTTTCCTTTATGGATTTATAGATTCGCATTTTAATTTTTCAAATTCGCCATTTGTTGATACGCCTAACATAACGGATATAAATAATTCACATAAAGCCAATAGATGGCAACTAGCGAAGCACGCATGCGCTTTATGAAATTATTAACTGTCAACTTCCGAGTTCACCGATTTAAACTTTTTTTACGCTTTATCTCAGCACAAATTATACAAGTGAGTTTATTTTTTAACGTTTGCTACAACATCAATTTTTTTTATTCGAAATAATGAACCAACTATACATTTTTAATATCGAAATCGATATAAATGTAAATTGTAAATAATTTAATACTGTTACAGGTCACGTGGAATATCGTAAAACAATTTAATAAATGAAGTTTAGTATATACTCTGATAAATAAATGTCGTGATCATTCAACATGAATAATTTAAAGTAATAAATGAGAATAAAGAAGTGGAAACAAGGGCAAAACAGTTGTGAGTATAGTGACGTTTGACTGTTGTGACGTTGTCAATGGCCGTGCCAAATAGGCTTGGGAAATCTTTCATGTTTGCTGTCAAAACAAATAAGTCCCAATAACGGTAACTGTTTTTTTTATTATTTTTTATTCTGCTTTTTTATATTGTTTTCTTGTTAATGTTACAGAAAGAAACTTTTTTAAGGATATTTTCAAATGATCACTTTTTTTTTAAGTTGGAAGTAATTACGTCATTGAATGAAGGGAAAACCCGGTTTGCTCATCATTGGCACTAAATGCAAGTCTTGAAAAAATCGTAAATTTGAGTTAGGTGTCAAGCAACGATGCGCCCAACGAATCAAGAAGTGCGATGCTAACTTGGATGCGTCATTAAGGCCAATAATTGGTGGAAAGAGTGAAGTAGGTGTAGAATTAAAGCTGCAGTTTGTATTTTTTTTTTGTAATTTTCGTGTGGCATTAATTAAGCATTTTATTTTTAAAGGCACAGTAACTACTCGTGAATGTAAGTGGAAAATTTCGTAATTTTGTAATTGATGTCGTCAAGCATCTGATACAAATGTATTTATATTGGTACTAAAATGGTAACGTTTTGCCATTGGTGCTATAATGCTAATTTTTTGACAAATTATGATAAAATATTGCCAAATTGTGTTAAATTGTCTTAAAATTTTGCCAAATTGGGCTAAATTGTGGTAAAATTTTGCCAAATTGTGCTAAAATGCCAAATATTTGCCAAATAATGCTATAATGCTATTTTTTTGCCAAATTTGTGCAAACATGCTAATTTTTTACCAAATTATGCTAAAATTTTGCCAAATTGTCCTAAATTGTGCTAAAATGCCAAACATTTGCCTAATTATGCTATAATGCTAATTTTTTAAAAATCTGTGCAAAAATTAATGGTATTTTAGCATTTTAATGCCCATTATCTAAAATAACGAGATTTTTTTTATTTTCTGACCTTGAGACCTGCACAATATCGATTAAAAAATCGATATACAAAGCCATTTAAATTCAAATAATTGTACCGCAATGCATATTATTTACTGGACACTTGCATTGACCATGCAAACTTTAGTGGAACTTTAATGCACATCATATAACTCAGTTTGTATCATCATTAAAAGTGCTGACAAGTTGTTTTTTTATAATTTTCAAGCAAAATTGTTTGTTTCGTGAATAATTTTTTAAGTAATTAAAGCATTACTATAAATCAAAAAAGAGAGATAAAACAAACATGTGTATGACATTCCTTCCCATCATGTGCATTAAAAAGAAATGTCTTGCACACCTCATGCATACATAAGTAAAAGGTTGAGCCTGAGTCTGAATTTATAAAAATAAAGTCAAATTCAGTAGTAATATCAAAAATTATATGCATATTTTAACAATTTCTGTTTACCACTGACAATAAAGTGGTTATTAAAGTAATCCAAGCAATATAGATTATTTTTGATTAATGCAGCAGTAAAACAAATAATATAAATATGAAAAAAATATTTAGGCAACTCATTTATCTCTTTTTTTTATAATTTTTTTAGAAATATCATTATTGAGAAAATTGATTTTTAGACGAGACAATAAATTGCCTACCTTGATGACTGAGGCAATGTTAAGGCACAATTGACATTGCAATTGCTCACTTAAACTTATGGTTGGCTTTGCAACTGATGATAGCGCTAATGTGAATAGTGAATTTCTGGTGCACTAAAATTTGTTATTAATGATTTTTTAGCTTGATATAATATATTTATTTTATGTAATATAAATTTTAGCAAGGACAGTATTTATTTTATATTATTTAATATTAAAATAAATATTAAAAAAATTAAAATTAATTGTTTAAGTGTAAACAAATTTTTTATGCATTAAGATATTTTATAAAAATAAACAACAAAAAATAAAGTTTAAGTTTTATTTAAAAAAATTTACAGGTAATCATCACTTAACGCTGGTTTAATGAGTGCAGATCGTTATAATATGTGTTTATCATGGCAAATTTATTTTCCTGCTATTAGACTGTTAAGGTAATTTTCACTAAACATAAAATTTAGCATTATAGATGTGTCACTCAATTCAAGAAAAGTGTAGACTTTATACGCAATTTTTTTATTAACATAATTCTTGAATTGAGTGGCACTGTATCTGATTGGTGATAGATATGTTATTCACCAATCAACATTATTTTCGAAAGTCAAAGGTAGAAATTATCTAAAAATCTTAACATGTTTTGTTCTGTTGTTAAGAGAAAATAAGTACATAAAATTACATAAGGTTTTGTCTAGACCAAAATATATTTCCATGTTAAGCAAAGACCCTCACTTTCTGCAATTTTGTAAAATCAGTTTTTGCAACATTTTTTTGATTTTAGCTATTAAAAACATTTCAAGAGTTATGTTGATGAGACCAAAATAGTGATGCAAAATTCGCAATTTCCTGCAAATCTTCACAATTTTCTGTAAAATCGCTGATAAAACATCGACTTTTATAATGCCAGCAACAATATAAAAAAATATTAAATTTAAAAATAAATATTAAAAATTAAACTATTAAATACTAAAAAAATGTTACTGCAATGCTAAAATTGGTACAGTATCCTACAAAAAAATTTTAAAAATCCATTTTGTGTGTAAATCAATATATTTTGCTACAATACTTTGCAACAATTTCCACTGTATATTACAATTTTTCCAGAAAATAAAATTAATAAAACCTACAGAAAAATTTAAATCTTTTATATCATTTGATACAAGTTAAATACAGCAATTCCGTGGTGCTTACTGTTTTAAATTTTATTTAAGATTTAAATGAGTGTTA
>JAQFZN010002708.1:0-10680 GCA_034687075.1 Geophilus carpophagus | reverse complement strand
CTTTGACAAATAACTGATCGTTTTTACTTAGCGAAACCAACACAATGTGACGTCACATTGCGGTTCCGTTAAGTACTCTCGAACCAAAACACCTGTTGACCACGCTTTTTCATCGAAATTGAGCCAACTCCGTGTTTAATAATGGTAAGAAATGTTTTAAATTACAAATTTAATATTTTTTAAATTACTTTTATATCGGAACTCATGTCAGAAGGTCTGACAGCAAAGTTCAAGAGGTTCTAGGACCTCAGTACTAGCGAAACAGACTGAAAAATGACACAAAGTTCCGATAAATGATTCTTTACCACTTGAAATGAACGCCTGCGTTCACTTTGAAAATTTTTGCTTTCTGTCTCAATTTTTCAAAGGCTCTAAAAATCGTGCTAATACAGGCCAGAACAACAAACCATTCCAGTTTGAGTTCCAAAGCCAACAAATGCATGAAAAATAGAACCATACGAACTTGCGAGATTGGAAAAACATTACAAATAAAATATATTATGACCACATTGCCCGTTTTGAGGTAGAAAACACTTAATTTTTTCACACACCAACAAAATAGGACAGCAATGCTGGAAATAATATCACATATTACGATGAAAATTTACTATACACGTTCTTTCTAAAATGCAATGATTTTAATGAAATTAGTTCAACAAAAAATCACTATTTAGCATAAATAGAAAAACGCTAATAGAAATTTTTCAAAAAATAAAATAAATGGAAAATCAGCCCAATTTTCAAACAGGAAGTCGATTTTACTTCAAAATCAAATATTTTCATCCCCCAATTTCCGGTCACACCAGAGGGCCACTGCTTTCACAGATTGGTCTCTCATTGGCCTGACACAGGGGATTATGACGTTTTTAGTCATAAACGGGTTGTGGTTGGTCCACGAACGTTACTTCCGGTACGTTACGGGCCCTAACCACTATATAAACCCGTGTAAAACTCAAAATTAACATAGTCGACCTCCTGTCTCCAACGAGACACTATGAGGCCCGATTTTGCCTAAGACACTTTCACCGTTCCTAATTTTTTTTTTATGTCTTCACAGGATCCGACTAATCGCGTTCGATGCCCGATGTGCCTCGGCAACAAAGCTGTACATGTTGCCGAGTCGCACATTTATGTGCAATGTATGAATTGCAGCGGGAAGGGAACCCGCCCGTCCGCCCACCAGTGGCACTGGTGGGTGGAACGCAACTCCTGCCTGGACACACATAATTGGAGGTCCAGGCGGTGGAACGCTAGGTGGCCTCCCTGCAGATGCAAGGACACATGGGAACAGACAGCCAGAGGCCCACCTGGGCCAACTGGCCAGATGCCCCCACCCCCGCCTCCACCACCTGCTACGAATACGCAGCTCATTCCAGCTCAACAGTGCCAACTGCAGTTTCGACAACAACGGGACAGGGAACACCGAGGACCACCGGTCCAACGGTGCAATCTGCCCCATTACAAGTTCCTGCTGTACAACAAGGACTGAGGGCTCCTAGCCCAACAGTTACGGTTACAACAGCACCACTGCCAATTCCGAGTACGTCAACCTCGAGGGCACATAGCCCATCAGATCTGCCGAACCCAAAACGTCCCCAAAAAGTGCCCTGCACGCTAGAGGACATTGTTGGCAATGACCTGAGTACGCTCAGGAACCAGGAGCGCAAGTCTTTACTTGTACTCATGACCAAACATCCGACTGCCCATCCCCAGTACTTTCAGTACTGCCTGGAGAGGGAAAGACAGCGGGTAAGGGAGGTGCGACAGCGCATGACAGCGGAGATGCAGGCGCAGAAGGATGCGGCTGCTGCTGCGGCCCTTCCTGCTCCTGCTTCTCCCCCTCCGCCACCAGCTCCGGCTGCTACCTCTGCCCTCCCCTCTGCCACTGTCTCTACGGCACCAATCGCACCACAGGTCGTAATAACAACCCAGGTCTTTGTGCCTGCAATGCCATCAGCCACCCAAACGACCTGCCAGGTAACTCCATTGGAGGAACCCACACAGGTCGATGTGGCAAGCCTCTTTGGTGCGCTACGACTTCCCTCTGGCTTGGCCATGGAAGTCGAACAACAACTTCCAGACCCCGAGCCGGAGTCGCTTATGGAAACAGACGCGACATTGGGACAGAATGAGGCCCAGCCAACGGCTGTAGACATCCTCTACCAGCCACCAGCACCGGCCAACATTCCTTTCCCGCCGTTGTCCTTTTTCCCGGACGAGTGGTCTGCCGGCCTAGCGGCCATACAGACCCCTTCGACCAACCAGGCAATCGGCACACCAGCGCCAAGGGACGAATTCCTGTCGTCCCTCTACACGCTTTAACGCACGTGGAGGGATTGGCACCACGAATTTCGTCGGGCGCAAGGAGGGCAAGAGAAGCAAGTGACATTTGGGAGCATGATTCTCAATATGCACAAGGTGCTTCACCGCCCTGCTTACGGAGCTACACCAGCCGTGAGGAGGACACACTGGGTGCAGCTAATGTACGTCTTAAATGACGAACTTGGTTTGAACATGGACGACTGGTTCATGTTCTTACCAGCAGTGGACACCATGCTCCTGGCATCTAGTCCACCGCACGTGAATGTAAACCTGACACCAACTGGAGTTAGGTTACTTCAATTTTTCGACGCAAACCCAAGACCTGAGGGCACTCCCACCGCCAAACAGGTCAGGGATTTGAAGCAGAAAAAAACGCACGCAAGGTCGACACCTCTCATTGAGAGACTAGACCTCTCCAGCGTGCCAACCGGGCCCTCAGCTACAGGCCCGATCGTAGTCATCGACCTCTCTGAAGAGGTCGCTAGCTCCGTCGCAAGTCAAAAGCCAACAGACTGTTCGCGATCTGCGGCTAAGACTAAAACGACGAAAAGGTCTAGCGCTAGATCGTCTTCCACAGACAGAAAAGCGCTACCAAAACGACTAAACGCTCCTCTAAAAGGCAGAGGAGAAACGAATGGCCGAGTAATTTGAGGCAGCAATGTTAGGCAAAACTGTTCCGCCTCCAATTGCCCCTATCCCCGACCATGACAACAACAGCACTGACACAATCGCTCAGTAATGTCGTAATGTTTTTCAGGTTTAGCTAACAGGCCTTAGACAGCCTGAAGCCAAAACCAAGAAAAACTAAGACCTCCGAGGGCCACAGCCCAAACGGAGCATCAACACTCCGACAAACTGAGGTCCCCACAAGGGACAAGCAGTTCTAGGGAGCATTCTTCTCCTCTCTCCTATCATAGACCTCCAGAGGACCACCATCGAGAAGAAGAGAAGACTTTTCGTTTTTTATTATTGTTAATTATTTTGTGTTCTTATAAAAATTTCCGGTTTTTTTAGACCTAGGACATGTAAAAAATTCAAATTGTGGCCACGGCTCGTTTTTGCCTTTCGGCTGGTCTCGTCCCACGTCGACACCTCGCTCTGTGTCATAAAATTCGTTTTTATTTTTTTTTTATTATTTTTTGGGGCCTGCCTCTTCGAGGACCCCGTCGCGTCATATAGCCCGTGCTTCTATAAGCCCCGGCTCCCACCCTTTTTTCGGGGGGAGGGGAGATGTGACCGCCCACCATGCCCCACGGCATGATGGGGATCACGAGGGGTAGAAAGAGGCCCCAAGGCTAAGGGTTGTGATCCAATCAGGGTACTTCCCTGATTGGCCCCTCCTCCTGACGCACACTTCCTCCCAAGGAAGTTAGTCTGATGCCAACCTTAACCATGATGACACCCTCTGAGGCTCTCACGGGCCAACAGATGGCTAATCCAAGGAAAGCCAGGCTCGCCTACCGGGATCCCCCGACAAGTCCCGTACCCTTCGGCACCTAATCATTTCGTGCAGGGATAGATATTACTCTGGTGCAACCGAGTATTGCGTCTCGGTTGCCGTTCAGTCGACAGTATGGTAGAGATCAGCTGAATTGGCGGAACAAGTTCGTGGTAAATAAATGTGTTTACCAAGCTTGAACCTGGTTTCAGTCTGATTATTTATTATGCTCCATACCCCTTGCTTCCCTGTCATGCCCAAACCTGGCAGGATTGCAAGTGACGGTCATAATATAAATTATACCTCCAATCCAAAATCCGATCAGGAATGCAGCAATAATCATAATCAGGATGAATATCCATTTTTTAATAATGGATACACTAATCATAGTTCTCTAAGAGACAACAATAAATTAATATTTTTAAGATTATAACATACAATCAAATTACCTTATTTTGAGTGATTTCCAGGTTTTCTACAACTTCCTCACAATCAATATTGATAACTGTATCAACCATGATTGAGTATATGATTTGAAGTTGTTTAGAAGTGGAAAGTTTGTGCAAAAATAACCCATCACAAAATAAGGAATAGAACAATAGCTAGTGAAGGTTTAAAGTATTGTTTTGAAAAGAAAAAAGATTAAGGAAGCTCAGAGGGATACTATATTTGTGATACAATCCTTCATTGCATATTTTATAAAATTTGACAAAAGAAAGGAAGAATGTAGTTAAAATTTAGAAAATCCAAAAATAAAGAAACCCCCAACTGGTTTGAAATCCTGTTTGTAGGTGGGGATGGGTATGGAAGCAATTTTTATCTCTGCAAACTTTAAGCTTCCCCCACTGATTTTGGAAAACCAAGCCCTCCCATAATTAGTGATTTCCTTTTGAGAGCAGGCAATAAATAGAGGAGGGAAGGGTTAAGTGAGTACTTTCACTAGCAGACATGGAGTCAAGATACACTCTAGAGGAGTTGGTTGGTGAGTAGATGAGTTGGAAAGTATGAACAGAGTTGAAACTTTTTATTTTTTTCATTTGAAACACAGTATTATCACAAATTACTGTGCTGAGTCTTCCCCCAGACTCAGAGGCAGTTATGTTAGTTCGATGCTGCAATGAAATTTGCCCCGAGTTCATAGAAGTGCATTTAACCCCAGGATTATGTGCTGGGGAAATAAGAGCCTGGATTGCTGCCGCGCAGGCAAGTTGCACACATTAGTAAGGTAGGTGGACTTTTTAACTATTTGATTTGTAAAAAAAAAAAAAAAAAAAAGATGAGTAAAGAAGATTTTTTATTTGATTTGTAAAAAATTAGGTGTGACGATACCATTGCGCAGAAAACCTCTTGTTCAGTTAATTAATATAAAGTGTTAGAAACGAAATGTAGAAGTGTAGAAATTTATGTAAACTATCAGAATAAACATATAGAAATGAATGGATAGCTTTTCAAAGAAACTGCTTTTTTTTTGTTTTGTTTTGTTTTGTTTAATTTTTTTTTGGGGTAAAAGCACAATATCAGATAATGGGGAGGGGGAAGTTCTGGAATGTGATGTCAGTCATTGGGGGAGGGGCTAAAAAGTACATGTGTAGTCACGGATGTGACTCACCCACAAAGGGGGAGGGGCAACAACGAGGTCAAAGGCACCAGGATGTGGCATCACTTCCTGGTACCAGACAGCCTCCTTAACTACTCAAGTGGTATGCAAACTGTAATTATAACTCATCACATATGATTTCACAACTGAAAATCTAAAATCTATTTTAATCACGAGAAAATATTGTTATTAAAATATGTTATTTTGATGGCAAAAACTATATGAAAGCAAAGACTAATATGACGTCAGTGGCACGCAGTGAAGCTACACAAGCGCTACCCCAGATTAAAAAAGTTTTCTCCCTTATCTCGGCACTTTGACAATTTTTTTTATTATCATTAAAACAAATTATAGTTTTAAAATTAGAAGTTTTAGACTAAATAAAACATGGAGAATTTGAATACATTAAAAGTTTTGATAAAAAAATTGGTGTCCATTGACCTTTAAAGGTAGTATTCGATTGCATCATTAATGATGCTAGTTCACAGGTTACAGAAAAAAAATATGACCCTATTTTTATATATATAAACCACAGGGGGAAGAAACTAAGGTAGGAAGTAAATTAATAAATGATTTGATAGGAAATGAAAAATTGTTTATGCTTGGCATTCAAACTAAAGAACAATCTATACTATTCTGGAAACATGTACAGCCCTAAACTGTTTTCAATTGGCTGATCACCTTGTTAAATATAATGAAAAGTTGTTCAACAATAATTTTATGTATTGATTTACCTCACTACACAAATAAATATAAACTTTATTTATTAAATCTTATTGTGCCTGATGAGTTTAAAAAGTTATCCAGTTTTATATTACATGTTTTTAGCATTAAGAGATCGTACAGGAGATTTTATCATTAATACTATTATGACAGATGATAATCCTGCTACATATAATGCACTTATTAGTTTTTAAATCTGAACCAGTTCCTAAACATTAACTTTGTATTTGGCATATTCATCATGCATGGAATAGAAAATTAGTTCAGTATATTCATGATAAAGCTGTAAGAGATGAAACATAAAATACTAAAAACAATTATGTATGCTCAGTCTCAAACAGAATTTAATACATATGTTAAACAATTTTTTGATTGTAATGTAATTCCTCCAGCTTTTATTAATTACTTTAAAACCTATTATTTAAATAGACCTTATCTATGGACTTATTGTTATCAAAAATTTGAACATGCAAATTGTGATACAAATATGTATGTTGAAAGCTTCCAGAATGAGCTAAAAACATTTTACATGAACAGAAAACCTAATAAAAGACTTGATGATCAAATTGAAAAAAACAATTGTTTTAAGAAAATGGTTTTATGACTAAAAGTAGACATACAAAAGGTCTAGAAATATTAGATGAAGATATAGAAAATAAGGAATCAAATATTTGGATTGTTAAATCACGAAGTCAAACTGATAAATATTATCAGGTTTCACTAAAAAATAAAAGCTGTTCATGTGATATGTGCTTTGATAGATGTGTCGAAATGTCATGTATGGGGTTATGTGGTTGTTTATATGATTGTTCTTGTTTTGATGTCATTAATATGCAAACATATTCATAAAGTTCATTCAATGCATCAAAGATTAGATCATAAATTAAAATTAGAATTAACTAAACAAAATAGAAGTGAGTTAAATGATTTTAATCTATATAAAAGTCAGTGTTGAAAATAATATTGTTTCAAATACTAATTTAGAAACAAGTGCAAATATTTTAGAGATTATCAAATTGCAAGAATGTTTAAAAAATAAAAATGTTCAAAATTTATTATTAAGCCATATTGATGGAACAGTTAAATCTTTGCTTAAGTTTAATGCTGTAATGGGATCAGTAAAATTAATTACTACAAATATGGAAGAGGCTATCTCTTTTAAACCTAATGAGTAACTTCAAAAACAAAACCAGCTTAAACTAATGTTTCAAATCATTGAAAATAAAAGAAGTTTTCAAAATCCAATAATAATTTAATAACAAATTTAACTATTTAAAATTCTAATTCTTATAAAGAGAAAGTATTGAATATAGAGTGATATTTTTAACAATTCTGAAATAGTTTCTGCTTCAACTCCTGTTAAGTAATATAAGATAGTTAACACTAAGTAGTAGCTTAAACTTAATTCCTAAAGCAATAAATAAATTATCTAGAACCAAATCAGCTACTCGAATAAATTATTTTATTCCATCATTAGATAATGTAAAAAATTTAAATCAACAATTATCATAATTTAAAAATATTATATTAACCATAGATATACATTATCTGGATTGTCAACTGCCACCATTACATAATTGTTACAATACTAATATTTTGCATTCAGATGAAAGTGTAAGACTTACTGTTTACCTAATATGCTCCAAACATATTAGATGGACCAAAAAGCAGTCACAATTGTTTATATTCATTTATATAACTTTCATTTCATTAATTATCATAAATATTAAAATATATTATAAAATAGATAAATAAATAACATTATACACAAAAATATATAAACATTGTCTTACCTACAATGCAGTCCATAAGTGTTAAAACATAGTAGCAATTATACAAATATATTTTGTATTTTTGTGTTTTCATAGCAATTTACAGAGTCAATTGAACTGTATCAACACACTCTTGTCATGATGATACAAGTAAAAATGTCCATGTCAGCAATCAATTTTGTTTTAATTTATTAAACCTGTACTTTATTCTTGTATAATTTATGAAAATAAATGTTTCATAATTAATTAAGAATATTTTTATTCTAAACTTTATTCTAAAGTTTCAGGTGTAGATGATAATATTGTTGAAGATGATAATGAGATTATTGAAATAGATATTGCAATGATAGAAGCTACATTGAATGAAATCAAAAGAATGGGCATATTGAACCTACACCAATTGACTTCCTCCTACAGTACAAAAAAATGCATCATGTACAGAGCTATGTGCACTAAATGTAAACTCAAATTATACTATTTTTTCAAAAAGACTAAGCATAGGAAATTACATATAATTTGTGAAAATGAATTACTTTAAAAGTATTTTCCAAATTAATTAATTTTAACTTTAAAAGTATTAAGGACTTTGTAAGCATTAAATGTGTTGATTTAGATGAAGATAAAAAGGAGATTGTGCAATATATTGAAGGATTATGTATCCCAAAAATCAGAAAATGACAAAATTGAGTTATCATGCTTTCATGTCTTTATTTCTTGTAGGTTGTTTTACCTACAAGCTGCATATTAATTAATGCACTAAACAAGGGTGAGCTTACCACACCTCATAAAACATTTAATATTTTTTTTACAATTTAAAAATTCAATTTAGGAATTTTTTATAAACGATCCAAATATAATAGTTATTGAATTTAATCATTTCTTGGACATGGCAATGGAAGATTAGAAAGCTTTTAGACTGTTTACGTGAGTAATAAAATCAAGTGAACATATTTATATTATTGATTAATTTTGTCTTAAGGAAATAATCAAAAATGTCGTAACATAATAAAAAATTACAAATCTCAAAATAATGTTGAGTTAAAGAGAAAAAGCGTTACAACAAAAACTAAAGAAATGAAATTAGTTACTGTTTCAATCATATCCTATTGTTTAATGCATGATTATATTTTCTTAAAATTTTTAAATTATAATAATGAAATTAATTCAAAAGAAATATATAATAATTATTAAACAAACAATATGTTGCTATGTAAAAACCATACTAATAATTATAAGAACATTAACAATCATAATATAACACTTTCTGAAGTTAATATTGAAAATAAATGGCTCCTACAATGTATTAAAAGTAGCAGGAAGTTGAAGTCATACAAGTTGACATCACTTCCTCAAAACAGAACATATTTACCCAGTGTGTACCAGTTGGCAATGTACATCTACATATTAACTATGATACATTTGAAATCACTTAAACCAGAATATTGATTAAAAAATCTGAAGAAACATAATCAATTTCAGATTAGTTAAATTTTTGATAGTGTTGTTGATCATTATCTAGAAAAATTAAGTTTGCAAAAAAAAAACAATACTTTAGTTGTACATAGTGTAACATTAAAATTATTGAAAAAAGATAAATCTCACTCAAGACTTTGGAGTAATCAAGATGTGAAACAATTGTTAAAAAACCGAGATTTTAAGTACTAGTTTTCACAGCAGATTTTTTTCAGAATAGAAGTAAAAAAAACCAATGCTAATAACTGAAAGCAGCATGAAAATGTAAGGAATAAAATCAAAGCTTCATATATGAAATATGAGGTCTTACATGATTTTAAAAAAACAATTAAAAAAGTATTGATTAACAAACGAGCAGTAAAACTATTTTGCTACAAGTCATGATAAAACACCAAACATGAAAGCAGAGATGCCACGTGGTTTAAGACATGTAAAATTGATCTGTTACAATCAAACCTGCAACTAAACCATCCGCACGTAATCAAATTTCAAATCATCAGGATATGTTAGAATATGGAAGAAATTAGTTAAATTTCAACAAAATTATTAGAAAATGAATTCCATTTCAACACAAAGCCAGCCACGCTGGCCACGAGAAACCAACGATGAGGTAGTGATCAAAGCAGA
Organism: Geophilus carpophagus; assembly: GCA_034687075.1. Taxonomy (NCBI): domain Eukaryota; kingdom Metazoa; phylum Arthropoda; class Chilopoda; order Geophilomorpha; family Geophilidae; genus Geophilus; species Geophilus carpophagus. The sequence continues at coordinate 728 of JAQFZN010002708.1, read as the reverse complement.
GACGCAAAAGGGTAGTGAAAAAGATAGTGACGCAGAAACGATAGTGACGCAGAAACGATAGTGAAGCAGATCCAACAGTAGTAAAAATCTTAGAGAATAAAATTTTGGAGTTTTGCACATTTGAGCATATTTAAATTTAAAATATAATATATGAAATTTATTTAAAGTTTAATTTTTTTGACTTGTTTAACAATTTCATATCAGGTTAGTGCTTAATGCAGATATTTTCATCGATACTGTATATTGATACTTTAATCGATTTTGGAATCGATACTCTGTTCGATACTCAAGCACAAATGACAACAAGGCTGTATTTTACGGAGCCCTGTATAGGACATTTAAAAATAAATATAATTCTGCTGATAATTCTTCAATTAAAGTCAATTCTTCACTTAATTCCTCACTTAATTCTTCACTTAATTCTTTAGATAATTCCTCACTTAAAGTTAATTCTTTAGTTAATTCCTCAGATAATTCTTCACATAGTTCTTTAGTTAATTTTCCACTTAATTCTACACTTAAAAGTCTACAGATAGACTTTTAGGTAAAGGTCTGTGCATACATTTTTGACAGGAAGTAGATATTTGTCTAATTTCGGTATCCATCTTAGGTTTTATCTACAGAATCAGTGGTATGTATATTTGATTTTTTTTTAAATAGTCTTTGACAAATACGAATATTTTTGTTTTGGAAAATGAAATCTTCATTAACTGTAATTATTCTTATTG
>JAQFZN010002707.1:0-10682 GCA_034687075.1 Geophilus carpophagus | reverse complement strand
TTTCTATTTTTTTACTCTTTTTTAAATTTTTGGACTTTTTTTTTAATTTAGGTCGGCGGCGAGACGTGCGCGGCAAAATTTGGTGGCGGCGAGCCGTGCACGGCGAATCGTGCGCGGCGACTCGTGTGCGGCGAGTCGTGCGCGGCGAGTTGTACTAGACCCTTTATAACCATTCTATTCCTAATGAAGAACATTAAAGAGGTTGCCATTAGAAAATTTTTTGATCTTTTTGATTTGGTGATATGAGACAGCAAACATTGGAGTTCAACTCAAGAATCACAATTTTTTGTGGTGGTGTTAATATATTCCCTTTAACAGTCATTGCAAACCACAATTTAGAGTTAGAAAGACCCTAAATTGACCAGAAATGTAGTTTGCAATTGGCTGTACCAAAAATGAGAGATTTTGGAATCTAGACAACAGTTGGGCAAATCAAGGTGCAGGAGATTCAAGCATTAAGATCATTTACTTTCTTAAAATATTAAAAGTAGCCAATCAGATATTGTGCTATTAATTTGAGTGATAGAAGAAGCTTGAACATGCAGTGCCACCTTAACCATTGTGCTAATAAAGCTACAGCCCTAGGGCACCTAGGAGCACCAAGAAGTGTAGGAGATAGAATCTATCTATCTTTATTGTAATTCATCTTGATTACAATGGAAGGAAATGAAATAAAATAAACATAAACATTATATTTCACTATGGTGGTGAACAATAAAATAAAATAATAACAATAATATTTAACCACTATCTTGTAGTATTTGTATCAGTTCACTAAAGAATACTGTTCTCTGATGCATGAGGAGCACAAGCAGACATTCACTCTCTAGGAGCAGCTCCTGTTCAACTGCTGCTCCATGAGTAGTGCTCAGAGAATTTATACTCATTCAGGCTGGGAATATCCTGCCTAAACAGGCTGGGAACATCCTGTAGAAGGGTGTCCCAGGATGGCCAGAGGCTGTAGTAACTGGTGAGAGCTGCTGGTAGCCAGCATGCTGTCACAGAAGCGCTGAAAGATGCCCTGGCTGGCACCATCTCACAAAGTGTGAAATTTTTTTAAATTATAAAAAAAAGAGGAGGGAGCGCCTGAATATTATCAGCCCAAAGCGCCTAAATGTGTTTAGACGGCCCTGTGAACATGTAGTTCAATCCAAAAATCACAAATGCTAGGATCATAAAAGTAGTACTGTTAACATTCTCTTTAAAGCTTATCACTAACCACTGAAATAGAGTTTAACAAGATAACTCGAATTGATCATTAATCTGGCAAGCTTTGGATATGCCAAAGTGCAAGGATTTTGCACATCTGTTTCGCTTAAATGAACAAAGTAACAGAAAAGCAGGATTTTGAATGCTGAAATTGCCAGTCTCAGAAACTCTGTTCTTAGTATCTGTAGATAAAAGGTCTGAACATAGTGTCCTGCCTAGAACCACACATGCTAGAGTCAATAAGTGGTGCTGTTAGAATTTCAATTTTAACAGTCATTTCAAACCACTGGATAGAGTGTAATTGAAGGGAAACAACTCTATCCTGACCCAAATTTGCAAACAAAAGTTGACAATCTAGGGATTCAAACAACATTTAGCAAACCAAAGTTGGCAATCCAAGCAACCTGTTTTAGTCTCTGAATAAAGACTATCAAACAGGTGTGACTATGTGTGAACAGTTGCTAACAAAAGAAATTTTCTGTATCATTCTCAAGACGACACGATTTCTCTGTAAAAGGAACAACAGGTAATGTTAGACAACACTAGGACACCAGAACAATAACCCTTGTCTCTACTATAAATACAGGCTTTAATGGCAAGAAATAAATTAAAAGAGGGGGAAAAATACATATCCATTCGTCCTCTTCTTCTATATTATCGTGTAACGGTACCTGGGAATTGTTTGCTGTCTCATGCAAGGTTGATCTTGCTGACGGTATCTGTGGCACTGTCAAACCTTCTATTGCATCAGCAATCATTCTCTGAATTTTCAACATAGAAAGAGAAGGTTCTACTGCATCCTTTTTTTAAAGGATGGTTCAGGGGAAGATAAAGATAAAGAAACTTCCTTCCTTACTGAACATTTTGCGTTTTCAAAATGGGCAATAGGTCTAATTGCCTTAGGCCTATTGCTAATTGGAACTTCTTCAACATTTACTCCTACCTGGGAAACAATTTGTTTCGATTATGACATGGAAAACATTTAATTACTAGAATCTAGAATTAAAGAGAAAGCGCAGGGTTGAACAGAAATTACAACATTAATACTAGCGAATTGCAAAAGTAGGGAACACGTGTGCACATTTTGACAGTAAAGATTAGACTGGAGACAGACTAGAACCAGAAGTGGATATATTGAAAATATCACCCCTGACAGGAGCTTTGAACGTACTGTAAGTTCAGACAGATTGATAGACAATCCATTAGTGAATGACATTTCCATATGAAATATAGTGCAACTTATTTTTTACACCAAAAATTATAAATAAAATGTACCTAATGCTGTGCAGTGTGTAAATTGATTCAAAGCAGCTTTTGACATGGAATAAGGTAAGAGAGCAGCATACTGTAAAAGTAAAATATTCAAATAAAATTCAAAAAAGAGTAAAACTATATAATCATGTTAACTTACAGATCTAAGTCCAGTAATGCTAGAGACATTTACAATGTTTCCTACAGTACATTTTTAAATTTAATATATTAAAACAATTAACTTAATCATAAATTCATAATTTTGTTTTTAATTTGAAAATAAGAAAATTTTTATATTTTTATTTGCGAATAATTTCTGTAAATATTTGAAATTTATCGCAAACTTGTACTACACTGGTTACAAATATAGATATAATAAAATAAAGGTAAACAAAATGGTGTCCAAATTATCAAAATCTAATTTGCAAATAAGAATATTGTTTAATTGCAATATTTTGTATTTATAACTAAATAAAATTCATTTCGATATACCTTTAGTCTCAAGGAGAAAAGGTGTAGCCTCTTTTGTGAGAACTAAAATGGATCGCACATTTACATTCATAACTTCATCATAATCTTCTAGTTTGCATGTAAGTACATCACCACCATGAAGAATTCCTGCATTATTTACCTGAAATGTTAATGCATTAAAATTTAACCAAAAGTAATATTTTCTTTCATTTTATACCAAGATATTCAATTTTCCAAATTTTTCAATTGTTTTCTTAACAATATCTTTGGTCTCATTTTCTTTACGTAAATCAGCGACAATTATTAAAATCTATATGAAACCATCAAATAACATTAAAATCAACTATTTAAAAAACGTTAATTTCCCATATAATAATTTTATTCGTTTGTACTTTATCCTTTGCTAATCCTGCTTGTTCGCATTTCTCCCTAGTTACATGAAGATTTGCTTCGTTTCTTCCAACCAAAGCTAAATAACTCCCATTTAAAGCAAAATCCACAGCAGTTCCTGCTCCGATTCCAGAGCTAGCACCTGAATACCAGTAAACGAAATACAGAAATTGAAATAAAATACAAAATACAAAATACAAGAAACAACCTTTAAGTAACCATTAAGGCAGTAATTTTCAAGCTAGGAATCGGGATCCCTAGAGGGTTTACCAAAGATATTCAGGAAGCTCATGAAGAAATTTAGCTCAAAAAAAATAAATAAAAATAAGAAAATACAAGAAATAACAATATTTGACTGCCTATAGTCATAAATCTGACAATTTTGTAAATTTCATACAGAACTTTGAGCAAGAAAAAGTTCATCAAGAAATATGATCTAAAAAAGGTCCTCTGAATAATAGAAAGGGATCACAAAATTATAGACATGCAAAAGAAGATCACCAATAAAAAGAAGTTGAGAAACTGCATTAAGGGAAAAAAAATGTGTATATCTGCTAAATTTTCCCATGTTTTAGGATGCACTAAACCTGAGATGTAGTTTCCCTATTAATTTTATACTTATATATTAATTTTACCTGTTATAATACTAACTTTCCCATCAAGTAATTTGTCGGAATCAGTCATTATATTCTGTTCACTAAATGTTGTGCAAGTTGGCAGGAGTGAACTGAAAGGCAAGTAATTAAAAAAATTTAAGTAGCCTACTTCAAGTATTTAAGTACCTTAGGTTACTGACTGTTTGACATCATTTTCTTCTTTTGCCTTCAGGATACAGATATCAATGTGGGTGATGACACAAGAAAGTTTGAAATAGGGTTTTTCTGGTTCTAAATTTCATCTTCTTACAGCTCTTCACACGACTTGCCTGTTGCACTAGAAGAAATGACAACATTCCCAATGAAGAAAATTTGATATTTGTTACTTTGATAAATGTTTTGAATTCGTTTATGCTTATATTCAAGTATAAAACAATTTTTTTATATGACATAATGGTTACGTGCATAGTTAGACTCATGGCGTTTAGAGCAAACCAAGGCCCCAGTGAAATAAATATTTGGGGACAGATTCCCGAGAAAAAAACTGCTTGAGGCAAGTGCCACTTTTCTTTGATTGCATTTTTTTATCGGTGGTGGAAGACACGGCCTATTGACCCCTATGGGTGCGCCGCTGCAATAAGTGCACACTGCTCATACTAACTACCAATTACAATGGCACCAAAATAAACGATTGTTAGATAAAATAATTAAATAAAGTATGCAATTAGATTAGGTCAGGCTCGGATTACAGGAACAAACCGGCATGGTGTTTCAGGTTGTGAAATTTTGAAAAATATTGTTCTGGTTTGCGAAATTATTAAAAAAAAATAGTTTCAGTTAGTAAAAATATTATTTGCAATTATTTTTGTATTTTATATTTTTTATTTAATATTTTTTTGCCTAATATACCTATTTTTTGTCAAATTTTTTGTCAAATTTTTTGTCCACAATAATTTTGAATTGACATTCCAAACCCTACTTAAGATTATTACAACGTTTTTTCTAAATTAATATTAAAAAATATAAAGTGACCTTTAGTACCTCTTCAATGTGTCAGCTGTATAAAACTAACCAAATATGTAAAACACATTACAAGAAATTTAAACATCCTGTAATCTAATAATAAGCATTAATAAAACAAGTAATAAAAATTTGCTGTCTTAAAATTAATGCATCTTAAATAATTGATTCATAATAATTATTTAATAATTATTTATCTGTCAAACTTACCACTTTACAGCATGAAGTTTGCTAAAAGTATAGGCATAATTTATTGCCTAACTATCATGACAGCTGTAGTAGATAAAATTTCATCAAATAATGATACTAATGATACCCAACTTCTTCAGAAATTTTTAATGGAAAACTTAACCTATGATAATTTGAATAATCTTGAATTAATTGATAAAGATCATCAGTATATTCATCATCACTTTTTTTATGGTGGACATATACCACCAGGTTTTGGTGATAACAATGATATCCAACCATCACATTTAAAACCAATTTTCACTGCTGAGGAAAAAAAGATGGATCTACAAAATGTTGAAAAGCAGATAAATAGTAAGTTATATTAATAAAATTAACTGGAAATAACAAAAAAATATCTTTACAGGTTGTCCAAGTAGTCAAATTTATGTAAATTTTTGCCAAACTTGTTCAAAAAATGAGAATTGTAGTTTAGACGAAATATGTTGTATGACAATTGATGGCAAGTGCTGTGTATATGATGATAAAATTTCAGCTGAGGACAATCTCAATAATGTGATTAGTTATGGTAAGTGATACAATAAAAAGTTTTAAATTATAATAAGTAATTTTTTTATTTTTTTAGGTCATACAGATATTGGAAATCAAATTCATGCTAATGGTATGTATTATTAATGCTTATTGGATCGCCTAATATTAATATATTTTTGTTTAAATTAGATTGTCATGATGTGCCAGAAAATATTCACATTTGTAAACAATGTCAAAATGATCAAGATTGCAGTTTTACAGATAAATGTTGTCATGGGTATGAAAGAAGTTGTTGCTCTAGAAGAAATGACATCGCTCCCAATGAAGAAAAGATTAATATTGCAATGTTAACAGCTGAAAGCCTATTTCACAACTCTTTAAATTCCAGTTATGATACATCACAAATTCTAGGAAAACAAGTGTCAAATATTACCAAATTTATAAGTAAGAATTTTAAATTCATACTAATTTATCTTATTTTTTTATTTCTTATTCAACTATTTGATGTAGAGTGTCCAGATCTTAACATTACAACTAAGGAATGCAAACAATGTCAGAATGATCATGATTGCTTTAACAAACAGATTTGTTGTATGGTTGATGATGGTTTCTGCTGCACTGACACAAATGATAAAAAATTGTTTGAAAAAGAAGAACAGCGAAATCAAGAATTTGCTAAAATGAGACCTATGTGTCCAGTATTAATTGCACCAATATCATTATGCAAACACTGCATTTTAGACCAAGATTGTGAACCATCTCAAATTTGTTGCAACATGTTTGAGAAGAAATGCTGTTTTTACCATGCTATTAAGCAAAATGTAACAAAAATAGAAAATGAAACATTTTGTCCTCTTGAATCAGCTCATCATAAGTTATGCAAAAGCTGTTCATTTCATAAAAATTGTGATAGCAATCAAGTATGTTGCAATACAACTGATGGAAAATGTTGCTTTTACAAAACAGATCATCATAGTAGAAATTTAAAAAAGACATTTTATTTAGAAAAGATTAAAGAAAAGATAGAAGAACACAAAATCAAAAAAGAAAAGAAAAAGGAAAAGAAAAATAAAGATGCAGATAAGAAACATTTAGAAAAGATATCATGTCCTGTTTTGAAGAAACCATTGGACATTTGTCATGATTGTAAATCAATTGATGATTGTTACTCAAGTTCAATATGTTGCAACACATTTGGTAAACAATGTTGTCTTGCACCTGTTGAAGAACAAATAGATGAAAGTACTATTGGAGAATTGCCTCAACTTCTTATTTGTCCTGAAATTCAAGTCACAGTTCCACACTGTAAAACATGTGAGTTTGATTCAGATTGCATTGGAGAAAAATGTTGCCAAACACTTGACAATAAATGTTGTGTTTATGGTATTGATAATAGAACAGTACTTTTTGTTGGAAGAGAAATGAATAAGCCTGAAAGAAAAGATAAAAGAACACAAAACCAGGAAGAAAAAGAAAAACAAGATAATTTAGCAATAAATAATTTTCAACATATTGATAAGGTCATATTAGCACCATCTGTTTTAATAAGAGTCAATGTGACAAAAGTAACTGAAGAAAAATATATTGAAACAATAGTTTGTCCAAAAATCAAATCACCATTAAGAAAATGTCACAAATGTGAATCAAATATTGATTGTGATTCAGGTGATATGTGCTGTTCAGCATTTGACCAAAAATGTTGTATAGCTCCAACTGAAGAACTAACAAAAGAACCAATTGGTTCATTTACCCCAGCCACACCTACATTAACATGTCCATCATTTAAAATATCAGATTCAAATTGTAAAGCTTGTGAATCTGATGATGACTGTGTAGGACAGAAATGCTGTGAAACATTAAATCATAATTGTTGTATTTATAATTATGAAAATGGGCCTATTATGATAATGCAGGAAGAAGAAGAAATTTATAATACAACGACAATTGATGTTGCAAATATATCTTGTCCACATATTAAAGTGCATTTAAATGATAGCACCAGTTGTGATTCTGATAAAGAATGTTTTGGTGGATCATTATGCTGTAAGACTTTAAATCAGCAATGCTGCATTGCACCTACAACAACTTTTAGTACAATCAAGTCTATACCTTCTCCAAATATCACATGTCCTAGTACTGGTATGTTAATACAAGAATGTAAATCTTGTAGTTCTAGTAGAGACTGCAAAGGATATAAATGTTGTAAAACCCTTGACAGGAAGTGCTGTACACACAGTGTAAATGAAAGTTATGTTGTTGTAATAAAAGATAAAAAGGATGAAACAGCAAAAATTGATTTTGCAATTGAAAAAGTTTCATGTCCTAAAATAAAACAGGAAATCAATTCATGCAAAAAGTGCAAACTTGATGAACATTGTGATGGTGGTTTAATTTGCTGTACTGTTTCTGGCGATCAGTGTTGCTTAACACCAAATTTTACTCAGGAAGATGTTCTACCACTTGCAATACCATATTCAACTTGTCCCATGCTAAATATTTTTCCACAGAATTGTAAACAATGTTTAGTTGATTCAGATTGCAATGGGCATAAATGTTGTGAGTCACTAGATGGCAAATGCTGCTTTCATAGTATTAACAATGAAAGTATTGTATTTTTGCATAAAAATTTAAACTTTACACATGTACACAAGGATGAAAATCTTATTGTTGAAAAAGTCACTTGTCCTGTTGGGGACAAAGTAGCCAACAAATGCAATGGTTGCAAGTCTTCTTCTGATTGTAATATTGGGTCAATTTGTTGTAAAACTGTTGACAAAAAATGTTGTTTAAACCCATCAGTAACCATAGAAGTGCAAAAAAATCCTTTAAAACCTGCACTTTTTGATTGCCCAATAATAAAAATATCACCACAACATTGTAAACCATGTATGTCAAATAATGATTGTAATGGAAATAATTGTTGTCTAATGTATAGCAAAAAGTGTTGTCTTCTTAGCTCTGATAACACAACAACAATGGTACTTATTTCAAGCAAAAGTGAGTTAGCTAATGCAACATTTACTAAACAGTTTTTAACTGCTTTAAAATCCAAAAAGACTTGTCCAATACTAAAAAGACCACCACTTAAGTGTAAATTATGTGAATCTAGCTTAAACTGCTCAGTCTTGCAAGAATGTTGCAATGCTATGGGAAGAAAATGTTGTGTGTTAGCTAAAAGTAGAGATGATGAAGCACACAAAAATAAAACAGATCTTCATGATGATCAGTGTGCAACAGCCAGTCAGTCTTTAAGAATATGCAACAACTGTGATTCTGATAAGAATTGTAGCATTGATGAGAAATGTTGTGATGCAAATAACAAGAAATGTTGTTTTAAGGTAGCACAAACTGTCGTAACAAATCCTCATTGCCCTAATTTAACAACTTCTATTGAAGGTTGTAAGCTTTGTTATAGAGATGAACATTGTGGCTTAAAACAAATTTGTTGCAACGTAATTGATAAAAATTGTTGTTTTTTTAATAAAAAGCCAAAGAAGCAAAACTCTAATCAATTGAGCAGTGAGTTAATTCCAGTAGTAAGTGGGTTTAGAACCCATAGAAGTGAATGTCCTATTAGCACTGCTTTAATACCACATTGCAGACATTGCACATATGATAAAGATTGTGAGTCAGAATACATATGTTGTGAGACATTTGACAAGCATTGTTGTTTCAATAGTAATAATTTTTCAAGAACACATTCTGAAAATGATGAAAAATCATCTTTTATTCCTGCTTTGCCCTTGGAATGTCCAATAGTTGAAGATACTGTTACTCAATGCAGGACTTGTGAAACTGATAATAACTGCAATAAAGGACAAAAATGCTGTGTAACAGGCACTAAAAAGTGTTGCTTTGTAAATTTTCCTTTGTTAGAATTGGATGGCAATGATGAAACTCCAGAAAATACCACACAATTTGAATGTCCAAACATTTTTGAGGCTACTGAAGTTTGTCAATCATGTGAATCGGATGAAGAGTGCAATATGGATGAACAATGTTGTAAAGTTGGTGTTGAAAAATGTTGCGTAAAATTTATTTTTGAGAAAATGAATGAACCGCCAATTTCTAATACCAAAATGATATCTATGATTGATTTACACGAGTGTCCAGCTATTTATGTAACTTTCAGTAAATGCAGAACTTGTTATAATAATTCAGATTGTAGTGGAAAATTAAAGTGTTGCGAGACCAAAGACTCTCAGTGTTGTGCTGGTCTTACACCTGATGTTGATGATGGTGTTGATTATTCTAAGTCAAGTGGAAATGTTTGTCCTGTTATTAAAAAACCAATTGCAAACTGTAAAAAGTGTAAATCTGATGAAGATTGTAAATTGAATTACAAATGTTGTGATTTGATGGGAGCTAAATGTTGCATGGTCAGCACTTACACTTCAGGAACATCAAGCAAAAGTAATTGCTCTAAGGAATACGTCAGAGTACCAGAATGCAAAGTTTGTGATGGTAATTTTACTTGTGTAACTCAAAAAAATTGTTGTTTAAACATGAATTTAGGAGAAGATGTAATGGGAAGATCAATGATTTCTGGATTCCCTTCAGTTGAGACAGCTCCGGTGTCTTCAGGTATGGTGATGGTATCTAATAGTTATTGTCCTACTCACGTTAGAAAAATAGATAGATGTACTGCATGTCATGTAGATTCGGATTGTGACGAGTTTGTAATGTGTTGCACTATAGGTCGAAAAAAATGTTGTATTAATGATGCAACTATAATAGAAACAACAGAGGAGGAAAAAAAATCAAGAAAAAATGCAATGTTGCTACTAACAACTGTTTCAGCTACAACACCTGCTACAACAACAACTACTACTACTACACCTACAACTACAACTACAACTACCATTGCACCTACAACAACAACTACTACACCTACCACAACAACTACTACACCTACAACAACAACTACTACACCTACCACAACAACTACTGCACCTACAACAACAACTACTACACCTACCACAACAACTACTACACCTACAACAACAACTACTACACCTACCACAA
>JAQFZN010002706.1:0-10685 GCA_034687075.1 Geophilus carpophagus | reverse complement strand
CGTGACTAAGTGGTCTTTTTGTTCGGTTTTCGGTGTTTGATTCAATTTAAGGATTGCGATTTTGTTGAGCAAACAGAAAATTGTTGGCTACCTTTCAGCTTTAAAGTAAATCTTAGGTTTAGACACAGACTGGGGCTTTTTTTTTCCTATAAGCAAATTCTTAAGAGATAAGAATCTTTTTTTTTCGACATTAGTCATGTGTAGGTCATAAACATAAATCTACAAAGGCGTATTATTGATAAATGACTCCATAAATACTCATTAAGCTGTGTTATTGAGTCATATAACATCCCTTATGCAGAAATTTTATGCAAATTATACCGCTTTTATGGCTTAGAATACTGATTTAAGATTAGTGGCCGTGGCCATATAAAATTTGTAAATTGTTAAATGCGCTTTAGTTACGATATTTTTATTTTATGATACGATTAATTAGGTTTTAAAGGATCAAAACTATAAATTAGGTTTGGTATGAGAATTACAGTGGAAACTATAGTGATTAGTAATGAGAATCTGTAAGGTTGAATTAATTAGGATGTCACAAACACTGAAATTGGTTGAAATTGATGTATGTTAAAGATTTAAACTTTTCTTAAAGTTGGGATTTTAAACCTGAAATAAACTTTTGCTTCAGCTTGTTATTTAGTAGTGACAGTTGACATGATTATTTAAATTCTTAAAAGAGCTTAAAAAGGGCTTTAACGTGCTTTTATTGGATTAACAATACTTATACTAATCTCTACAAAATTAGTAATAGTTTACTATATTTCTGTACTTTTATTAATGTAAGCTTTAAGTTACTTACAACATTGACGTCACCTTGTTTATGATGGGAAATTTTTTCTATTTAAAAAAATTGTCTTTTTTGAGTAATATTGAGTAACTTTTGAATAATGTCCTTGTTGATATACTATAAAACAAGTTTTGATGATTTTGGCTTACATTTAAACTATAAGAAATCAATTTCAAATTTCTTTCTTCGGGAAATGACATATTCTCACAAGGGAAGATGATAAAGTGGTGTACTTTATAGAGTTTTAGTTGACTTTTTATGCAAACATTCTGAGTGAAATTGGACTAAGAAAACATTAAACTCGTCTTTAAACAGCTAAAAACTATAAAATATATGATGAGTTATTTAAGTATATCATCTAAGATTCTATAAAAAAAAATTTCATCACATAAAAATTTACCATTTTTGTATGAATGATAAAATTACATTTACTCTTTCAATGAAATGTTTACAATCACATGGCACAATTTGATTCATATATATATCATTGAATTTAAATGCATATTTACAACATTTGATTATTATGAAGCCCATTGGGAAATTACACCTTAATTGAAAATAAAATGACGTTTTATTTTTCAAATTAACTGCAAAAAAAATTTTCATCAATTACATTGTTTTAAAAATTGCGATTAAATTTACCAAGTTTAAATGAGCTCATGATCTAATTCGAATTACATTGGGATTACGTGCAATTAGACTTGGGAAAAATCATTCAAACTTAATCTAATTTGCTCTCATTAATTGAGCAAAGCCAAATAGGTACGTTTGCATTCTTTGATTAAAACCGTATAACAAATACGGCTGATATAATCTCAGTCAATGGCACTCAACATGCTCATTTCGTTGATACTTGGTACAATCGATGATTTGAACCATTCAATTTCTTGCACGAGTAACTGCTTAAAACCTTTGGGATTTCTGAAATTTATTCAAATCTGCAAGTTTTATGGTTTTGTTAGTAAAATTACCTATTAATCATTCAATTATTTGGTATAGTGTAGCTAACACGATTACAACTGAAATGTTGTAATACGGTGTAAATATTTAATTAAACTTAGATAAACATGTCAAAACTAAACTAGAATAGGGTAATCCATGTATATAATACGTGAAGGTGCATGTGGAGATGAATCCCCTTTTCACAGTTTAACAAATGACTGATATTGTTAAAGTCTCTCCACATTTGACAGGAAACTAGCTCACAGATGTTCTGCGGGTGTTTGCTAATAATAATAATAATAATCGACCAGAATACTAATAAATACTTGATGAACTAGTGATCAAAATTCAAAATTGACTTTTTAAAGTTAGTGATCCAGCTTTTAATATAAAATGGAAATAATAAAATATCTAAGCTTTTCACAGTGCCATTGAACTCTAAGATGGAACAACAGAGTCCAATTTTTAAATTTTCTTTCTTTTCAAGGGGAGCACATGAATAAGGTAATCACGGATTTCGGCTAGATTCAAACTACAAAATCACAGGTACAAAATGTACAAAATTTAAATGGTTTGTGCCATGAGCAAGTAATAAAAAAGATTGCACAAGTTTTTAGATGTAAGTGCACTCACTTATAAAAATTGGCAGCTGTAGAATTACGACTAACATTGCTAGGTTACAAGTCTAGAATTTCTTTGTGATGTCACTACTGTCATATTAATGTCAATTATGATGTTTAAGACATCACTTCTAGATTTGTAACCTAGCAACTGTTAATAGTTTTCCTGCTTCTGACTATTTACATTGCTGAGTGTTCTTAGATCTTGGAAATCTTTCTTTTGTTTTTCTAATTATTACTAGCTCATGGCACAAAATTATTAAATTCTGGGTTTGTAGTTTGGATTTAGGTGAAATCTGTAAGTAATTATGAAATGAATTCATAAATAAAATTTAAACAAAATTTTTATCAGATAGAAATATTAAAATATTACCTTAAACTGTTTTTATCAGAGCATGACAAAAGTATGATTGAAATGAGCACATAGTTCATGTCATGCATTTTTGTAAACTTCCACTTTTTTATTTCTTATTTTTATTAAGAGGAACTCAACATTACACTCAGTTTTTTATGAATGATACCGAGATCTATTGACAATAAAGTGATGGTGTTGTTTTGCAGTTTCATCACCACTTGACATTTTAGTTTTAGTAGGGTATATGCAACAACTTGAACAAATATTTTTGTTTTGAAAATGAAAAGAAAAAACTCTAGACGAAGGTCAATGACAGACATACACACGTGTGCAGCAACTTCACTCTTGTTTAGTTTCTACATAATCAAATTATTGTTTCTCACTGTATCTTCACTGGAAAAACTACCTGTCCAATACAGAGGCAGGTCAATAAACTCGTTTTATCTACTATGGCAAATTGTTGTATTGTTGCATTGAGAAAAACAATTACCACATACTGTGAAAATCCATTAACTGAGACATTCTTATACAGAAAGGAAAATAAATTAATAAAAAAGAAAAGAGGAGTTTCACACAAACTGAAAATGTGATTTCAAGGCAACACATGGTTGCATTCACAACATCTGTTAAGGCTAATGAGGTAATCTCATTACGCCAGAGTGTACTATTACCAACAACTATTATCTAAGAGTATTTGCTTTTGCTATTATAATGATAGATGGATTAACTGAAGTATTACAAACACGTGAAATTAACTAAATGAAATAAATATGGAGCAATTATTAACGAATTTGATTTAATGATTTTATCGAACAACTTTTACTAACATTAAAGGTATTTCGAGAGAGGAAATAATAGGTAATGTTTACCAGGGATCAAAGGACTCAGGGGGAATTAGCTTGTAAAGCTTTATTGATATGAATGCTATTATTAATCCTTTCAAGCAAAACTAGGATACATTTTTAATTGGTTTTTGAAATTTTAATTAAATATATAATTTACATATGTATGTATATGTATTTACCTATTATTTATTTATTTCTTAAGTACCTCAATATTATTTGTGCAGTTAATTTTTTTTCAAATTCAAATGTAGTTTTACATTTTACATAGCAAAAATTAGTTTGTGCAGCTGTGAGGAAGAAAGAAGTTAAACTGCGAAGTACCCTCATGAGTTGCCTCCCGTACTTCAATTTTACAAACACTGCTCTAAAGAGCAACTTCACATTACAGGTGTAATATTACTGTTGGTATTTACCAAGAATATTTTCATCAATCAAGAACAGGACTTTTTACAAGGTTATTAAACACAAGTAGCATTTCTTACCATTGTTAGTTGTGGAGGTGGCCACATGACTGCTCTCTTCGGACTTCTTGCCGATACCAAAAGCGTAATTCTTATTTCGTTTTTCATTTTCTGCATCGGTTCTTTTTCCGATTCCAAATCCATATTTGGAATTTCTATTTCGTTTTTCCTCATCTCGTTTTCCCAATCCGAATGAATAATTCTTACTCCTTTTTTCGTTATCTTCCATTTCATGACCATAAGAATAATTCGGCTCCCTTTTCCCCAATCCAAACTGATATGGCCGACTTCTTTTTTCATCTTCCATATATTCGTCCTCTCTTTTCCCAAGTCCAAATTTGTACATCTTGGTTCTTTTATCTTCTTCTATTGAATAATCATCTAAACCTTGATCCCATTTCTTGCCCAATCCGAACGAATACGACTTGGCTCTTTTTCCAAGTCCGAAATTAAATTTGCTAGTGCCTCTTTTAGCTTCTTCCATTGCTGACTCTTCAGCTTCCAGAGCATTTGTCGATCGTTTCCCAATGCCAAATCCATAAGTCCGCCCGCTCTGACGTTTTCCGAGTCCGAACCCGTAAGGATTTCGTTGTCGTTTACCGAGTCCGAATTGAAAGCGATTTCCTTCAGCGCCTCTCTTTCCCCAATCGTCCTCGTCTTCTGGTTCTAATAGAACGTCTGAATAAAACCGTTTACCAAGTCCAAAAGAGAATCTCCTCCTATAATGGTCGTCTTTCTTGCCCACTTCATATTCACCTGTAGATGGATCCACGTTGCTCACGATGTAACCCTCAGGCAGCCTCCACTCGTATGGGAGACCTCGTTTGTCCCGGAAGTCGTTGGTACCAGCATCGAGAAGTTCGTCAATGTCTTGGGACATCAATAAAGATGGGGCGGCGAAAAGTAAACAACACCAAGTGGCTGCGAAGGCCATGCTTCTGCTATTGTATAAATAAAGAAACTATGATTGTTTTCATTAAAGGGTTGGGAAAAGTTAATTGTTGCGCTGTTTGTTATTGTTGATGGATACATTGAGGGTATTAACTGTTGAAAGAGGGGTTGTTGAGGTTAATTGTCCACTATGATTTTGTTTTAGAATATTAATACTAATAAAACTTTGTTTTGATGTTGACAGTGAATAAGAGTCGGTTTACATGGGTTAATTGTTAGTGGTGGGTTGTTTGAGGTAGTGAAGATTTGAATCTTTTATGTGGTTGTCAGTTTTATTGTTGTGTGGTGAATTTTTTTTTTTTTTTAGAAAAGAGTCTATTGTTGGATATAAAAATTTATGACAGGAGGGAATTGGATCAACAAAAATGAAGGACAATTGGAGGGGGGTCATAATATTTTTATGTGAAATGTTATTTCTACAAAAAGGAAAGGTTGATTGCAACAATGAAAATTGTCAGTGTGCAAATTGCCTAAAGCGCTCTGGTCATAAAGACCTTCATTTTGCATCACTTTAACTTAAAGGAAAAGTGAGAGAGAAAGAAAGCAACGATAAAAATGGGCTGATTAATTGCTTTACATGTACATTATTTTGTGTGAAATTAACAGTCCACTTATCATTATTTTCTGCCACAGATTTTTTGTAGTTAATGAATTATTCAACAATGCTACATCTGTGTTGAGCAGAATATTTTTTTACATTTTTCAGTTAGGTGCATTTAATCTTACAATAATTATTTTTCGGTTACGGAATTAATTATCTTGATTATTGGAAATCAAAACAATCTGTTTTAGATGGATACAGCAACCTGATCTGCTCATCAAAAATTATCCAAAATTATATCAAAATAGTTTAATTAGACAGTAAACAACAACATCAATTTTACCAATTATCGAGAACGCACAGCTTGTATTGCAAAAATCTATCGTTGAAATTTTTCATATGGCCCCGCATGATTTTATCCGCCTCTCATGACACCATTTTTTGTTGGTAAAGGCTGCTTACAATTTCAAATTTTCAATACAATAATTCAAATAAACAATATTTTTGTCATTTATTAAAAATTACTCAAATTAGATTACCTAGAAATGATGTAAATTTGACATTTTCACTCTCAAAAGCAAACGGAAAATAAATAATCAGTTTAAAATTGAATGCATCATACATTGCACCATTAATAACTTAACTATTGCTTCAAGTGAAGAAACATTTTTCTTATTTTAAAATATAAATGACCAGTTCTCTTATATCTAGCCTCATATAAATCATGTTACCTGACTTTATGATCGATATTGACAATCCCCTAAAAACAAAATAAAAAATAGGTGCGAGGAGAAGGGTATTCAAGTAACCATGACAACAAAACGTGCTATTTTTTCCTGTCGTACTAAGTCAATTACTAAAACAATTGATCACTTGATTCAAGGGCACATCATTTTTGACACTGGTGTGAGCTCAGCTTCATTTGAGAGCCATACATTGCGTTTGAGTTAGTATCTCCTCTCCCACGAAACCCGGTGCGTGACCCTTGGCCAAGCTGGCTGCGTGATCGGTCAATTTACCAGCAGATGGCGCAAACGCGTGACCAGACTTGGTTTGACATCAAGTTACTTACTGCTGTTTGTATCTCGACATTTGACAACAACTTTTTGCTTTCATCAACAAAATTAATAAAGCATTATTAAAATTGTTGTTACAACAACGCTTATAATAATGTACATATAATATAAACTGTATTATTTAAATTTATTTGGGTGATTAAGAAAGGGAAAATAAAGACTACTATTTGCTGCACGTGCCAAATGGAACAGAGCAACCTCAAACGACCCATTGTTGATGTAATTAATTAAAGCCATTTTCTGATATGGGATTTGCGGTAGCTTTAGCACTAACTTTCATTTTATCGAAGCACAGTGCATGCAATAATGTCTCTTGATGGAAACAGTGCGTATGATTTATTTATATCTTTTATTAATTATAAAGAATTTTTATTGCATTTCACTGCGTGAAACGTGAACATATTTTGCCTTGATTGTTTAAACAAAAATGAGACTATTTGACAATTTTTTTTCAAATATTGATTTTACAATTTCTTTTAATTACTTCTTTTTTAAGTATTGCATCACTTTGAAAACATCACTTTGAAACGTTGCATTAGTCTTAATTTTAATGACCCTTTTGATCAAAATCTTCCTTGGGGTCTTTATCTTGAACTTAAGTAACGTTGTGCACTTGAAGCGTCTTAAGCCGATATAGCATTTCGGGGATTGCTTTGCTTTGTGGAATTTGAAACAAATCTCTCTCTAAATGTGTAAAATAATACATTTCGTAGTTAAAGGTCATGAGAAGCTTTAGTACGTTGTTGTTTCTAACGATCATTAATTCAGTGCTATGTTGCTAATTGCAAACTGGTTAATTTATTATTAGTAGTGATTGTCTGCCTTCAAAGTGTTTAGCTAAGGATTCAAGGGGTATTATGTCACTTTGGGGTCTCTTAAAGAGTTGTTGGTATTGAAAAGAATGGTTTTATAATTACGTTACTTCAATGCACAGTAATTAGGTCTTGGAAAAGGGTCTAAAATAGTATTCATTTTGTAAAAATTAAAGTAGCTGCGATAAACAGGAATAATAAATTGAAAATAAATTAATTAAAAATGAGAAAATAAGATTTTCGTAAAGGTTCGACAGAATATTTTACAAAAATAACAAAATTTTTGCAATTGCACTTTATTTTCACTATTTTTTAGTTCCCAGATCCTCTCGAAACTATAAATTAGGTTAAATTAGTTTTATTTTTTATTCTAACTATGATTTAATAAAGAAATTGTTAGTATAACACAATTGAAATTATATAGGCTAATTCAATATTATCATTTGCAGTAACTATATTTTTAAAATATTTTAAACAAAACTCACCCTCTGACATTTAGCAAACGACTGCTAATAATTTGTATTTGTATCAACTCTGACAATGAAAACGCTGCTTGGTCAGTATCGAAACGAGCAACGCGTTTGTTATTCGCGGAGAGAGGGATTTGTTGCGTGAGCCTTAATCCGACGGAAGTGGACCTAAGTGCCACATGCCTATGACGTCGCATGAAGAAATTGGGGGTGGAAAATGCTCTCTATTCAATTGGGCTAAAAAGGTTTGCCCACAGTTAGACTAACACACATGACAATGTATATTATCTATAATACAATTTATTCTCATTCAACAATGGACAATTTGAAAAGTACGTCAATGGAATTAAATATTAGGGGTGGTCAAGCGTTAGAAGTGAATTTAGTTTTTATATCATTGGGAATTGGTATCCCCTATGGAGAGGTTTTCAACAGACGTTTGTTGGTTCAAGATGAAGATTGTTAAATTTTGAAAATTCCATTTGAGCAGGCGCTATAAGTTTAATAACATTTGTTGGAAAGGTGTAAAAAAAAAGACGGTGTCTCAAGGGTATGTGGAAATTGACCAGTACTTTTAATATAATAACGAAAGTTTGGTATTGTTAAATTAACAGAAAAAAACAATTTTTTTTTTTTAGAATTTAATAATTTGATTTTTTATGAAGTTTGAAAATGGTGATTGTTAAATTTAAAATGTGGGTTTTCGGAATAGTTGAGGGTAATAAGGTGTATTGTTGTCAAGGGAAATTGAATTTAAATTGGTCTAGTGAATATGAAAACGAGTCTCATTTTATGAAATTTAATTTTCCCCTACTTTTCCAATTATTTGTTATGAAATTGCATTTTTTAAAGTAGGGAATGAAATTATATAAAGATAAAAATATAAACAATAATTGTGCTTTTGTTTTAATATTACATCTTGGGGCTAATAAACAGGGCTAAAACGAAATTAAATATTTCTTTCGCGCGATGCAGGGAAGCATCAGGCGGAGTTTTGCATTTCTTGGATTTTTATTGTTATTTTTAAATTTTTAAAATTAATTTGAAATTTAAATATAATATTAAATAAATTTAATATAATATGTTTAATTAAAAACTAAACTATTTATTAACTAATAAAAATAAATTTATTATTTTATATTTAAAAAATTGATTTTTTTTTTAAATTTAAATTTATAGAGTTTCGGATTTCTAATTTTCTTTAGTTAATAATAAATATTAAATATTTTTAATTGAATGGTATTGTTTGCAAAGTAAACATTAATATTAAAAAAATATTGTAAAATTTACCTGGTCTCCAAAGAATGATTGGATTCAAAGTTGGAGGTCCACGAAGCAGGAGCTTTAGATTAAACACTGTTGTCACTTCTTTTATATACTACGCTGTGTGGCCTGACGTCATAACAACCATCTGCCAATTGGCGGCGTTGCGCGTTTGTCTGACGTACTCAGACACTGGAAATTTGGTGAGTTGGTGCAAAATAAAAAAATTCAACTCGCATTTTATTTTATTTTAAAATTAAATTAAAAATTAAAAAATTAAATCGTTCAAAACACTAAAAAATAAAATTTATTGATTAAATATAAATATAAAATTACTCAAATTTCTCAATTTTTTTATAAAACATTTTATTAACATTTAAAAAAAAATTTTCCTATTATTGTATTATTGATTTATTATTATTGATTTAAATTTTAACCTTCGTTCACCTGACATTAACAGCATTGTTGTAGTTGACAAGTAAATTAATGCCGAGCACAAAAGAAAAATATGCAGCAATTTGAATAATAAAATGTGAAAAAAAAGTTAAATGAATGGGTGTAGAAATTTTGTGGACAAATGGGGACGAATCAAATTTTACTCAGCAACAATGTGACAGCTCACGTATGTAAACGCCCCACGAGATGCATCGAGTTTCACGAGTTCCCTATAGTCCTTTTTCAAATGTCTTCAACATGGCAGTTGGAGGAATGGATGAGTTGACAAAGTGTCTGTTGCTTGGCAACAATCGAGGATTGTTGCTATGCGCACTCAGTTTGTTCACGTTGTTGCCTCGGCTGCAACTTGTTGTCGCGCTTTTTTATACGAAATTTTCATGTAACAATGATAAAACATGTAAGGTGTTGATTTAAGATAGAAAAACTTTAAAAAAGTGAACAATGAGCTTTAAAAGTAAAAATTACTTTTAATTGCATTATTATTAATTACTTTCTTCTTTTTTCTCAATTTCTTAAACTGTTGATTGCTTTTCTTTGTCAGTGCCGAATTAATTTGATTATTAAGGGCAAGTAATCAATAACAAGAGGATAGATGAAATCAAAGTGTGAAATGAAACATTATTTTTAATTAGAATTGGAAAATGTCAAATATTTGCTATTTTGTTTTCATTTACCCTTTTATTTCCATTTCCCACCCCGCTGAGTAAGGAAATGAAAAAAGGGAAAAATACAAAGAAAATAATTGAAGGGAAACTGAAAGAAAAGAAACTTAGGCTTAGATTCAAAGAGAAATAATTGTGAATAAAAAGAAGAGAAAATGGCATTAAAAAAGAGAAAGGACTAAGGCGATCTTAAATGATTTGAAAATGTGATTTTTTTTGTTTGGGTTTGTTTTTTTTTCTCTTCAATTTAATAGAAATAAAGTAGAAAATGGAATTTGTTTTTTGTTTAGACGGAAAAATGATGAGTAAAGTTGGTAAAAGGTTTTGTTTGTTTTATTTATTTAATGCTGGTTTGTTGATTTTTTATATTTCAGATAGAATGTTGTGAAAACTTAACTTTTAGTGTGTAGGAAATGATTTAATTATGTTTTAAACTGT
>JAQFZN010002705.1:0-10686 GCA_034687075.1 Geophilus carpophagus | reverse complement strand
TGTCGAATCGTACGTTCCGGATTTGAATAATATAAAAGACAACATTGATTATAAATATGAAATGAATATAAAGGATGATAAGACTTATAATTATCAGAAGAAAGTAGAAACCAAACTTGCTGGTGTTGTGAAAGGAGAATATTCACTTATGGAACCGGATGGAAGTTTCCGAATTGTCAAATATATTGCGGACGATAATGGTTTTCGAGCACAAGTTATGAATAATTATGATGAAAATAAGTATGGTGATAAATATGACGAGTTTGAAGAAATTTATAAAGATATTGGACAGGTAAGAATGGATAAATGAGATTTTTAAAATTTATTAATTTAAATTTTGGTTTTGTCTTTTTGCCACCAGGTGGTAGCTAAAGCATATGAGTAACTAATGACTACGGCAGACGAAGAACTGAAATTTAATTTATTTTCATGATTATCATTATTTATTACCATTATTAATTTATTAATAAATTTATTGTCATTTCAACGATTGTTTAAAAACATTTATTTGCTTTCCTGAGACACCTGAAAGATGAGCTTGACCTTAAAGTTATTTATTGAGCATGCGCGGTACAGCCAGCACGAACAAACACAAAAACCAATTTCTTTTTAGCACTAACAAATCTTTTATCCTTTTTAAATTTTCCACATTTTTTATTAAAAGTACAATTTTTACAATAACAACTTGTACATTTCCTGCATTGCTGTGAAAATAATCATAAAAAAATAAAAATAAAATACAATTTTTTTTATTTATTTACTTGAATTTTCTTTAACCATTTTTTGTGAAATCTCATGAACGGCATGGATAAAAAATTGCACATTTTCGGGATTAATATCTGGGTAAAGTCCATGGCCTAAGTTGGCGATGTAACGATAGGTCCCAAAATCTCTCAACATTTTATAGACATTTCGCTCGATTAAATCTCGATTCCCATACAAAGCGCAGGGATCAAGATTTCCTTGCAGAGTTAATTCGGAACCAGTTATTTCTCTGTAAAATTTAATACTTTTAAAAATTATTCAAGCAAATAAAAATTAAAATCAGAGTATACCTGGCTTTTAATGGTTCAATCGTCCAATCTACACTAATCACTTCAAAACCAAGCTCAGATAAATCTTTCAAAGCATAATTTCCTCCTTTCGCAAATATAATCATTGGAACAGGTAAAATGTCTTTTGCTTTTAATTCTGTTACTACACGGCTTCGAATTTGTTTCAAATACGGTAGACAGAATTCGCGAAACGATTCAGGACTTAAATGTTCAGCATGGGATTCAAATACTTGAAGCAACTTAAAAAATAAAAAAATCAATAAATAATAACAATTTTTAAATTAAAAATTAAAAAATTGGTTTAAAAATTATTAAATTTATTACTTGAGCTCCAGCACCAACTTGGCCAACCAAATAATCAACGATAACATCGGTTAATATTTGCAGCAGCCGATGACTATCTTCGATGTAGGAATAAAGCCATTTTTTACTTTTTGAAAATGTTTTTGATCCAGTTCCTTCAATCATATAACCCATTAAAGTCCACTAATATTCATAAATAAAACAAAATTAAATTAATAATTAAAAAGAGGAAAATTTATTATTTTTTTAAAATTACGCACTGGAGCACCAGTGAATCCAATAAGAGGCACTTTTCCTTCCAATTTTAATCTGGTCAGGCTTATAGCCTCGAAAACATAATTCAATTTATTTTGAACATTTACAGGTGTTATAAGTTTTGATATATCTGCCGGAGTTTGAAGTGGATTCGGAAAAAACGGACCCTGTGCATGAAAAAAGAGATTATTATGTTCCATTTATAGCACAAATTTTACTCTAAAAATAAATGAATAAAATATACGATTGCAGGTTTCATTTCAACTTCCATTCCCAATGCTTGTGGAATAACAAGAATATCGGAAAATATTATAGCAGCATCCAAGTCGAATCTATTTAACGGTTGCATAGTCACTTTACAGGCTAACTCTGGTGTCTGGCAAATGGTAAAAAAATCATATTCTTTTCGAACTTCTTGAAATTCTGAAATTTAAATTAAATCAATTTAGTATCGTTATTCACTTTTTAAAATTAAAAAATATTATTTACCTGGTAAATATCTGCCAGCTTGTCGCATAAGCCAAACTGGAACCCGCTCTACCTTCTCACCTCGGGCCGCTCGAAGGATTAAATTGTTTTTCAGCAGTGGGAATTCTTTCATTTTGAACTTTGAATTTGTGCAATATTATTCGCAAAAGTTATCTTACATTATTTGGTTAAATAACGTTAGAACTCATTAAATTCTTTCTCGTTATGATGTTTTAGCCTTTCGGCGGTTATGATTGAATTAAACCGAGTGTTGTGTCATTCCAAAGTCAGGCTGTAAGAAGTTGTGCGCATCAAGTTCCAGTTCAGTTGTGAACGTGATGTGTTGAAATGAACATATGATCGTATTCACAACTGTGATAGAAATAACAATAAACAATGTTTTGTTTTGAAGTGATCATGAATCATACCTTTCATATTTGCCAATAAAAAATTATAAGAAATGAATTAAATAAAAAGAACACAATTAAATATTTTATTATTTCCAATTTCAATTTCTCCGGTACTAAAATTAAAATTCGGCTCCCATTATTATAGAAATTTTCTATAAATTGTTTTTAAATAAGTATAATTAATAAAAATATCAGATTACATAAAACGAACAATTCACTTATTCAAGAAATAAAAAATACGATCAATTATTTTATTTTATTTTATTTAAATGAAACTGTATATAAAGATATTTCTTATTATAAAAATAAATGACAATTCGAATAAGTTTTTTATTTAACTTCCACTCTGTAAGTTTAATAACATCATAGTTTCCGTTATGAATGGTATTGTGTTTATGCTAGTTGATATACCAACAACATACGCCTTTTCCAGTAACGTACAAGCATTTTCTAGAATAAAAAAGGTAGTAGTTATAAGTATTATTACTGAATAACAGTATAAACAAACAAACCTTGAGACAGAATTACAAATTCGGCTAATCTTTCTAACGCAGACGTAACAACTTCTTGTTGATCACTATCCAAACAACCGAGAAACGAATTGAGAAATTCTTGCGATGAACTATAAAGAGAAAAAAAACACAATTTGTGATTATTTATATAATTTTTTTGTATTTTCTAATAGAAGTTACCTTGGTTTATACTTCATATAACGTAAAATCAAATTGTGTGTTAAATTTCTGCACGATTCGTTTTGATCTGTTAATAATTTCTTCAAATCGTCCTAAAATAATAAATTTAAAAAACAATAATTAAGTAAATAAACTTTAAAAAATTGAATTATTCATCCTACCACAAAATGTTCTAAAACGTCGTTATTCCTATTAGATAAACTGTCAATTTCTTGTAACGATGATAAAATTTCTATATTTTAAAACATGTTTAAAAATATTACGTTATTAACTCGCCTACCAAAAATCACAACAAAAATACCTTCAGTTGTTGACGCCTTTGTTAATCGATTTAAAACAGGTACATATTGTGCCTGTGTTCTTGTAGGAGCGGTTTGGGTAGGAGTGAAAGCGAGAACGGTTGGTTTAACATCCTCCTCAATGTCATCATTTTGTGTCGGTAATGAAATTCCAGCCAAGAGTAGACGAAGACTTGGCATATCACACTGTGCATTTGCTAAATCACTGTTAGGAATAAATCATTTTAAATAAAAACTTACAAAATATATAAAAATCAATTTACTGAAGTAATGACGAATGTTTTTGGATATATCTAACAGAACGCTGGTTGTCATTCGTAACAAAGTTGTGTAATAATGTTAAAAATCGGTTAATTAATTCACGGAGTTCCTTGTTATGTATTCCATGATTCTAAAAAATAGAAAATAAACAAATTATTTGTTCATTTTTAATAAAAATTAAACTGATTTAAAACTTACTTTAATAAGATCAAAGTAAGATTCAAAAGTATCTTTCAACGCATAATCATATTCTTTCATAAATAAATACGGTTGTAATAATTCCAAAATTCCAAGCACACAGTTGAAAAATTGAAAATGATTACGAGATTTAAAAACGTAAAATTCCAATTGAGTTCTCCCACGAAGTAGAGCCGATAACATAGTTAACTGCCTATAAATTACAAATAAATAAGAATGTTTAAATTATTTAACATCGTTATTTAAAAAATAAAAATAAAAATAAAAACCTCAAAGTAAGAATTGGATGACAAGTCGCC
Organism: Geophilus carpophagus; assembly: GCA_034687075.1. Classification (NCBI taxonomy): domain Eukaryota; kingdom Metazoa; phylum Arthropoda; class Chilopoda; order Geophilomorpha; family Geophilidae; genus Geophilus; species Geophilus carpophagus. The sequence continues at coordinate 6,446 of JAQFZN010002705.1, read as the reverse complement.
ATTTTCCTACACGCAAGTTCAATGTCTTGTATTTTCTCGTTCCATTCTTTACCAGCTTCAGTACTAGCTAATGCCGTCAATAACGCTTGTGAAATGACATCCATCTACAAATTAAATAAATTAAAATCAAATTCCAATTTAATTAACATTAATAATTAAAAAATCCTGTATGAAACAATGATTTCTTTAAATCCACTTACATTACTCGAACAACTCAAAGTACCGTCACTGGATCTCAAAAATTTATTCACATCGTCAATCATAAAAGCGATTTTTGGAATTTGAAGATATATTTGTTGTAATAAACAATTTGTAGCAGAAAAGAAATCGGATTTTTCATCAAATTTCGATAAATATTTCACAATAGCAGGTAAAATATTCTCTCTATTGTTACAGCAATGTAATAACAGATGTTGTCTCTTCTCAAACAATTTCCTCTTCTCCTCGCAAGTCAAATGTAACGCTTCCCTTAATATGTAATCAATTATACGCAAAACTTGGTTTTCTGATAATCCCAGAAGATTTTCACCATCATAATGCTAATGGCAATTATTTTTTAAAAAATAAAAACAAAAATAAAAATAAATATAATTTAACGTTACTTTTTTATATTTATAGACACAAAATGCAATACCTTAGGCACATGTTTATCTCGTCCTTGCCATAATTTAGGAATGTAAATGTAAGCAGAAACAAAATCAAGAACTGCAGTTGGATCATATCTTTAAAATAAAACATTCAAACCAATTGAAATGTCAGTAAAACAAAATTAAAAATAAAAATTACTTTTCAACATGTTCACTTCTTAAAATCCGTTCGAAACATCGTTGCAGTGTTTCCCAATTGCTTTGATGAGTCAACAGTGCAAGAAGATAAGGCCTAAATGACTTATTCACGTCTTTGGAATTAAATGTTTTAGCAAATAACAATTCTTGCTGTAAATCTGGTATCTTGCCAATGATTTCTGGTTCTAATAATTCTAACCAGCCAATAAACAATGGAGTGATTGATTCATTTTCAGTATTTGTATCTAAAAGTAATTTAATCAAGGCTGAAATCATTTCGTCAGACGAATTCGAGTTCATTCCGTGTACTAAAATCTGATTTAAACTCTTCTCTAACTGCAATGGATTTTCTTTAATAATTTTTTTGATCGAATTGATGAAATATTCTTCATTTAATTCTTCCTTTTCCACTTTTCCCATTTTATTTATTTCCTGTTTTATTGATTTAGGAACAACTTGCTGCAGTACAACAGATAACGATGTATGTAGTTTGTGTTCTAGTAATGTTTTACTAATTGATTCCAACTGCTTCTTACTTTTGTCTTTGCCATTTTTCTAGAAATAAAAACAATTATTTTTCAAATTTAAAAAATAAATTTCAAATTATAAAATATAATTTCACTTATTACCAAAGATAATTGCAATACTCTAAACATGGAGCATGAAAATGATGAAAATTGAGATAATCCTTTAATAACTTTAGCAGAATCAGAACCAAAGATTAAACTATGTAGAACATCAACTGTTTTAACAGTCACAGGTTTCTTCACTAAAACTGCTTCTCCAAGTAATGCTTTATGTAAAGATCGGAAAAAGCTGCTTTGCTCGGGTGTTGGACAAACAGTGGATTCGCTTTTAAATAATGATGTTAACTTTTGAGGTAAAGAATAAAGTTGTATCGATGAAGCAGGTGCAGCCGGTGTAATAACTGGAGTTTTCTTGGGGATAAATATTTCAGGTTCATCATCAATTTCTATTTAAAAAAAAATAAGAGAACATTAAATTTATATTTTTAGTTAAAAAATAAACATTAATTTCTATTAAAAATTATTACTAGGTGATGTAGAGACTTCATCTTCAAGAAACTCGACAAATTTTAAACCACCGACAGCACCTCGTTGCCTCTGCACTTCAACCAATTGTAACATATAGCTTTTATCTGCTACAACTGATTCCATCTCATAACCAGCGTATTGTACTGTCGTATCCAAAGCTTGCAGCAATTTACTGAAATAACAAACACAAAAATTAAATACATAAATAAATAAATAAATTGTTTTTATATTTATACCTAACAGTTGCAACAGGAATTCCAAACGATTGTATAAATAGAACTAGTTGACTCGGATCGAGATCACGTAATGCCGCATCAACTAAAATCTCTACATTTGATCTTATCATTCGTAGTTTCAACCAATCTGGGAGCAACAAAGCTTCTTCCGAAGTATCAGCCAAATAAGCAATTGGAGGATCAGAATTAGCTGGAAACCAAATTTCCAACATTTCACTGAATAAAGACTCTTCTAATTGGAACACAAAACAATAGTGATTATTAGTTACAAAAATATTTTAAATAATAAACAAACCAGTAGTAGGGCCATATGTTAATAAAATAACCATAGCGTGGACAACTAAAATATGCATCGTAGCAGCTTCTCCAGTAATCCATTGAATTATAATTTTATCTTGTGATTCTGACTGTAAACAAAAAGTTAAAAAATTATTAACAAATTTAAAAAAATTAATAAAAATAATTATTTACCCATTGCTGCTCTTCTTGTTCTCTTGCTTTACGTACATATTTCAAAAATATAATCATTAAAGCTTGTAAATTCAAGTTTCTTCGATCAGCGTTATGAATTCCAGACGGTAAAATGTAATTCAAAATAGTGGTTCTTTCAACTATCAATTGAGCCATATTTAATGCCAAATCTGCCAAGTCATTTAAGAGTTCATCCGGTGCGAAATTTGCTAGATATTGAACATAAGCACTAATAACCCACGGATCAGTTTCAATCTGACATGCCTGTCGCAGCGAAACACTAGTAGCAGCTCGAATGGACTCAAAATGTGGTAATTGTGGTAAATATTGAGTCAGCCATTTTTGTTCACGGTGATTAGAAGAATCAATTTCAATTTCCATATCGTCTTCCGACTTTGTTGGTGTGACAACAAGTGTTAAACCCTAAAAATAGAATAAATTTTTGCTAAATATTCAAAGTTTTTATAAAAAAATTAATTACTCTCATGGCTTGCATTCGTGCAAGTGATTGCTGCGAACTGAGTCTGCGTAGAAAATAATCAACAACTTCTGCAGTTGGTCTTGAATCTTCATCAGATTCATACAACAAACTTTGAAGATGTCTAAGTAATTGTTTCTGTTTTCTCTCTTTCTAAATAAAATAAAATTATTTTTAAATAAATATTAAAAATAAATTAAATTTATTTTAAATATTATACTTCCTGCTTCTTCACTTTTTCAGCTTTATCAGCTTTCATGTTTTCTTTTGATGAACTTTCTTTCCCATCTTCTTTATCACTTGAAGCAGACTGGTTCAGTGATGAATCAGATGGTTCATTCAAAAGAAATTCACATAAGCATTGAACTGGGAGGACAGAAAAAGCTCCCTCACTCGATTCAACTAAATCAGCCAACCATGGCATAGATTGAGAAGTTCCCTGAAAAATAATAATTAAATTAAATTATAGTAGACTTCTGATTTGTGAATTAACCGTGCTTTAATTTTTCAAAGCAAACACCATAAAAATGCCATGACGTAAATTTCATTTTTTTAAATTTAAAAACAAATTCTTAGTGACATTTTTGTTAAAATTATGTCATCGATTAATGATGAAAAACAGTAGATGACGTTTACATAATTGCGGATTATTCGTGCATGTCATTTTCTATGTAATTTATACCTGTCTTTCAATTATTTCTAACAAGAAATCAGGATTTCGACTTCGACAAAGTAAATGTCCTAATTTCAAATTCTCATTTAATTTTGTCAGTTGATCTAATATCTGTTGTGGTGGTCTCCGAGCAACGCCTCTGAAATTTTACATCAATAAAAATTAATTATTATTTTTAATAGACATAAATAATATTAAAAAAATTAATTCAGTACCCCGGATCTAAACTTGTGAGTTGATCCGCCAATAAACTGTTACTTTCAGTGATAGCGACTTTTGTTGAAGCGGAAGCTAAATGATTTTCAAATTCTACAATTTGTTGTTTTTCCAAATGTGCAATCTATGTAATAAGCATTTATTCCTTTAAAAATATTTCTAAATTTAATTTTAGGTGTATTAATTAACCTGTAATTCTTGACTTTTCAGTTCATCGGCTTTTTCCCCAATGGCCATTGTTGGTGGTGGAAATGTAAAATGACTAAGAAAAATTAAAAATTAAAATGATAATTTTTAAAGACTGGAAAAATTAAAAATAATTACTTTGTAATACACATTTCAATAAAATTTCTCAATGTTGGATATTTTCCCCACGCTTCATAGCCAAATGTTGCTGGATTATGCGCAGTTACAATCAATAAAAGAATCCAAGCTTTCCAATATAAATTCGAAATAGCGAGATTTGGAGGTTTGTAACTGCAATCAAATTAATCAAATTGAAAATTTCGAAAATTAATCAAAATTAAAAATAACAGTAATTGTAATACCCCGCTGGAAGAGATATATTTTCTGGATACCGATAAGCACAAATGTTAAATAGAACATCTATAATATCAATTCTATCCACTTGAATCACTTGAAACTCCTCCGAATACAAACTTGCAGCTCTTTTAATCAACTGATCGACAAGTTCATGAGCATCAGGAGCTGAAATTGGGTGATCCTTTGATAAACCCATTATCATTAGTCGCATTAATGTGTCTTCTAAAACTGGAATTTCTGATGCTAAACGTAACATCATCATTCGGTCATTCTCAGGTGGCCAATTATCCTTGTTATAGTATTGATCTGATTGCTCCATAAATAACACTTTGTGTAAACTATTAAAAAAAAATAAGAAAATAATGTTATTAAATTCATAAAAATTAATTATTATATTTTTTAAAAATTTTACCAATGCATAAAATCATTTTTTACAGGTTTAAACATGTTAGGAACAATAGTTTGCAGCCACCAAACAGCATCACGTTGAATAGTAGCAATCATCTGTTGATAATTTCTCAAATTATTCAAATCTGAAAAAAAATATAAATTTAAAAATAAAATAAAATAAATTAAAATATAAAATTACCTTTTCTATCGCCTCTCGCAACAGCCGATGCTGATTCTCTCACATTTGGCGTTATAGACATAAAAATACATAACGTAATTAAATCTGCTATGGAATGAAACAAACGTTCCTATTTTACAAAAAGAAAATACATAAATTAATAAATATAAATTAAAAATCTATAATTTAACGACAAAAATTAATTAAAAATTTTTATTTACTTTTATTTGTGCATCTAACTCCTTGAATTGAACTTCTTTACGATCCTGCATTAACCCCAAACAAAACGAACTGTAACTAATATCGTGACGTAATGAACGAACAATTTCACGAAACAGAGCCCGAAGAGCTCTCAAGTAATCATCTTTATTCGTAAGTAAATCTTGGAAAACTTCAGCCAACATTTTTGCAGATTGTTCAGGAGCAAATTGAAACATGACACCGAGTAACGCCATATTATTTGGGTTTCTTGAATTAGATAATTCATTATAAATAGTATGCTTCAGTAATGTTCCCAAATTATCGTTGTGCTGGTTCAATAATTCCCTACAAACAAAAGAAATAATAAAAATTAATTTTTTTCGGTTAAAATTGTATAAAAATAAAAAAAATTAAAATCTCACCTTATGCAAATTAAGTAATGATTTATTAACGGTTTAGTTTTTAATCTTATTTTAATTAAATGACTTATAACTTCGACATCTTGTTGATTATGTTGATTACAATTCAAACAAACTGCTAGTAACAATTCTTGAGCGGGTCTCATTAACTTAAAAAATCAATAAATCTTTTTAATTTTCTTAATTTAATTTAAATTTTAAAGTTAATATTACTTTTGCATTTTGTAACCATAATTCCATTCGAGTTACAGCAATTAAACGAACTTCACTAAATCCGCTTGCAGTAGTTAAGACCCGAAGAACATTTCGCGAAAAATTATCCATTGGTTGCCGTCTTTGAATTTGTTCTCTAATAATCTCTAAAATGTAATTTTCTGCTTGTTCTTGAATATGTGTATATCGTGGCACGACAATTACGTCCTGTTTTTCTTTCGACTCGGTGCTCGTTGCACTCTCGGAAGTATCATCTTCGTCCATTTGAATTGTTGGTGGACTAGCAGCTGTAAAAACATTTTAAATTACTGTATTTATTAAAAAAATCAGTTATCAGCATAAATATTTTTTATTAACTTACAAACTTCAAGTTTGAAACCAAACTCAGGTTGCATCATGCTTTTTGGCGGAATCTTCGTATTAAAAGCTGTCTGAATATTATCAACAAATCCTTTACAATCTTCATGGTCGACCCAAATTCTTTCACCTAAAGCATCCTCAAGATAAACCTAAAGAAAAAAAATAATTGTAAAATATTTCTATTTAAATCTCAATTTTTTTCAGACTTTAAAATAATCATAATGATTA
>JAQFZN010002704.1:0-10686 GCA_034687075.1 Geophilus carpophagus | reverse complement strand
ATGAAAGTCGCGATAGAAAAATTAGTTCTTTTATGTTACATGATGGTAAAGAAAAATTGTTTTGTAGATCTGTACAACATTTTTGCCCTTTGTAGTTCGCTGTGCTTGATGAAGCTGTGAAGCATTTATTGTCCATTTCACCACTTCGTAGACCATAACAATGTTTTTGCACATTAAAAATAATAATATGTATTTAAGAGTTTTCTAATTTTTTTGTGTACAGACAATTTTCATTGTTTCTATTACAGTATTACATTGTTGTGGTTGTTAAATATGTATACATAGTTATTAAATATGTTGTTCTACTATTTTGGATTATTCTACTTGAGTTACATGATAGATATTACTCCGATTACATCAAATTTTATTTACAATTTAAGTTATTGCTGTTAAACTTCTGCATTAGAGTAGATGCACTCACTGGCGTAATCCAAAATCAATTTCTGAAAATGCATTTTTAACACCCCAATCAGCACTTACAAATATGACATAAAAAGTTTTAAATGGCTTAGTTATAAATTGCCAGATAAATCACAAATGAAGTTTTATGGAAAACACATAGCATTTGTCTTGCCATTTATGTGACTTAAATTAGATCATTTTCCGTTGATAAGACTGATCAGACAGATTCATCAGCTAGGTCAAATCAGTCATTTTCAAGAAACGCAGATAATATGGCCCAAGTTTGTGCCACAGAAAATATTCAAACATGCAAAATAAACAGCAGTACCGGTAAATAAATGTCAGTCTAATACACCAACAATAAATCATAAACTGAAACGTACAATTTAAAGTACACAAATGATGCTAATAACTCATATTTTAGAAACATAATTACAATTAAAAACTAAAGTAACTGTTTAGAGATATTTTTTTTTTTTAAATTATTATTTATCACCTTTATAAGCAGCATTGCGTGTTCGATAATGAATATAGCACAATCCTAAGAGTAGCCAAGACTTAAGCAACAAAAAACTATTGCCTAAATCGATGTGGCATATGATACCACTCACAAATAACAATTTTCTTCTCCGAACTGGAAAAGGAAAAATCAGAAGAGAATGGTTGCTACAGTTTCTGTATGATGCACGTTTCTATTTTTTCTTCTTGCACTAAACAAAATTGTAAAATGATAAGTGACTTGGGAATCGATCGACCAGTTGAAGGCTAAAATCGGAGCATTCCTTTCAGACACCACAATCTCCTCCTTTTACTCTATTAAAGCAAGCTAAAAGAAAAAGATAAAAGAAACGAACCAAGTTTTAAACCAGATGCTTTATTATATGCGCCTGGGGTCTATGTGCCTTAATGGAACACCCCACACATTTTGTTCAGTCAAAAGAAACCTTTCCATCCTTAGATGCAACACACTAAAGCAAATCTAGAAGCTAATTGCATCGGTTTTTCCGACTTTGGATGACTTCCAAAATGTTGATGAGAAATGTTTTCAGAGAAGTTGAAAAAGGGGTCGTCAAGAGAAGCTGTTCAACCACGTCTTATGATTAAAATGCCAAACTGATAGCAAATTATTTTTTCTTCCAAATTGCCACGTTTTCAGCATTTTCTAATTTCCTGTTTTTCAATTCCCTCTACGCAGCATTGCTATTTTGAAGAAAATATTTATCAGGATATAAAGTTAAAGTCAAGTGACAAGTCAAGATAAACACTTAAAAAGACTAATTGATTTCTTCAAACTATTTTTATACAAAAAAGAATGTATTGCTAAAAGATGAAAGATGAAGCGTGGGTATTTTGAGATTTGTTGCTCCGATAGCAGCAAACATCCAATTCCGACAGCAGAAGTAGAGGAGGAAATTCATAAAAGTCGGTGGTGATGCAGTCGGGAGATTGTGGGAGGGGGACACTACACCTTACAAAAGATGATCCAATCTTCACTACTTTTTATATGTCGTTCGTTCGGACTCTTTCGAAAAGAAAAATCGAGAGCATAATAAAAAAATAGAGAAAGGAGAGAGATGAATACGACAAAGATGGTAATCTAATATCCATTTCTTTCTCCATAAAAACCACAAAATTCTTATTAAAAAGTTTTTTTTAACCGATCTCCCCATCCACCTATTCATTTTGTTCATTCTGCAGCTTCTTCATCGTTTCGTTATTAACTTGTTTCCAATTGATATGTGATATCAATGATTGGTGTGGTTAAATGATGATTAAAAATAATGTTCAATTTTGGCAAAATTAAAAAGTTTTTCAGTTAAAATGAGGTACTTAAAAGAATGCAATTGGAAAAACGGTTAAAGTTTTCATGACGATGCAACATAAATTGTAAAAGAAATAAAAAGTAGAACAGAACTGAAAAAAATGGCTGCAACATTATGAGTTATAAAAAAAGTCACAACTTAGAACGATAAAAACAAGTGGATATATAGTAGCTAGCTTATCATGAAAAGAGAAAGGGAGAAGTGATGTATAAAGTTGAGTTAAATTAATAATGCTAATCGGTTGAAATTTAATGAAATGATTATGGTTAAGGCATAATTTAATTTTGTAAATAGTTTAAAGTTAATTAATGGTGTTGAAATAGAAAAGCGGTCATCAGATTTAAATTTTCTTTTGAAGTTTTGGTGAAAAAAAAATGAAATTAAATTTTAATTTTTTAAGCATGACATCAAAGTAAAGCAACCCACTAAACTTAAAAGAAAATTTTTTAAGTTTTATAACAAGTAATGTGGTTTCTTAAAAATAAAATTATAAGTAGAACGTTACTTTCTTGCTTTTTATAAAAACCATACATAATTTAAAACGTTTTTAAAAAATATTCATTAATTATTCAGGTTTAAAGATCAAATTGGGGACATAATTTTCAATTTTTTGAACGAGACATTACAAAATGTGAAAAAAAATCTATTTGCTCCGGAATATTAAAACCTAAGATAAATAAAATAGCAAATTTTAAAACAAAGTATAAATCTCGTAAACAAACTTCCGGATTAGCATAGAATTTGATCTAACTTCAGACTTCCTGCACTTGCACAAGTAAAAACATTCAATAAATTCTTAGTTCACAATAAAATGAATTACTCATACTTATAATCTCTATTCTAACATGTCATTGAACCCACTTTTTTGACATCTTGGCACTCTACCGCATACATTTCACGTATTGCAAACTCAGCTAATTTCAAAACGATCTATGACACTTGAGTTTACATAAATGTTTTTTAAATTCCAAAACTCTTTCTTACTACACCAGCAAAAAATGACAATGCGCTAATAGATTTTTCTCGCGGCTTTTATGAGGACTGTAAAGGGGATAACATTTGTCAGATTTCCAACCGATGTACTCGGTAATGTTGCAGCTCCGATAGGGCAACTGACTCCAACCGTAAATAACGTTAGCTACAACAACAAAAGAATTTCTCTGCCCACTCATCCTTTCGCCATTCTTTTTCTTCGTCTTCTATGTGCGCTGCTCGACACTAAACTTTATCCATTATTTCAATCCGTCGTTCATAAAGCCCAGATTCAAGGCACAAAATGGCAAAAATGATAAAAATGGGATAGAATTTTAATTTTCTACTATTTTTATTGAAATTCTAGAGGTGTAAAGAGCAAGTGGTGTCTCATATTAAGCTTAAGCTTTGTGCAATCGAAAAACACATTTTGCTAGTCTCTCGCTATCTCCGTCTGCTCGCTTTTCATAATGTTTTAGCTCTCTTTTTCTTTTTAGTATTCGACTATAAAATCATTTTGATGGTCTCCTCTCCATGCGTGTGCACCGCGAGGATCTTCTCGTCCCTCGATCGTCTTAGTCAGCACCGGTCGAGTTGAGGTCGTGCATCGAAAACGTCTCCCAGTGAAAAAAAAATCCTTATTTGCACTGTGGTCCACGCACCCTAATTCGAAAGGTTCCAGCGACGCTCAGCTTCATCGACCGGTTCGAATATCAGAGTAAAGTGAATTCTCGGTCGATCGTGCCTGGTGACCTCCTAAGTTATGCTCTTGTCCGAAAGGATGTGATGTTGTGAATATGAAATGACGTCAATGCCATCTTCTTTTATTTCATTACTTCAACTTCACACGGATTTCGAAATATTTTTTGATGTGAAATCTTCGAAATTCAGTATAAGATCACTTACAAAGAAAATTTTTTTAAATTTTATTTTTGTCAAACGTCGTTTTAGTAAATTCCCTCAATAAGATGAATTATTAGGTATTATTAGATAGTTTCCCCTACCGGATGTCTCTACAAGGTTAAAAGAATTCGTTTAAAGGGAATTGCTCAATGTTAAGAACAGTTTTTTTGACTAAAATTATTTTTTTCTCAAGTCACAAAACCAATTTTCAATTTAAAATGTATTATTGAGTACATTTTAAGTCATTTGTATTAAACATATGTTGATTTATGGTTGTTTTATTTTGTAAAGGCAATTTTTCCATTTACAAGTAATTTAGAAAGGCTTTGTTTACATTAAAATTCTTAAAATAAACATTTCTCCAACTAAAGAACATTTTTTTTTTACTTTTCAAATAATTCATTACATTCAGCAACTCCATTATGAGAATTCTAAAACAAGTTTGACTTTACTAATAAACAAAAACCTTATCTTGTATTTATTTTTATATTTTATCTCATTAAAAATTATTTTTTCTTTTACCATTTCCATGCATCCAAATTTTATATTTCAACGCTGCGCAATAAAGCACACAAGATCAAAATAAATCTAACAACCACATAAAAAAATTTCAAAACAATTTTAATTGATTTTCCCCGAAGTTATTTCAATATTATTTAACCAAGTAAAATGCCAAAACAAAAGAGGGAATAAAAACCATATCGAAGTGCGAGTTTTGGTTTAATCCGACGCTGTGATGAAAACACGATCGACTCGCTAACAAAGCAATCGGTAGCGATTTGGAGAGAGCTAAAAACCGTCTTTAGGGAAGTAGCTGGTAAATTTACAGGCATCTTGCCTCCCTACTGTGCCTTTGTGCGTGCAAGTAGAGGCAACGTGCCATTCGTCTTCATTTAGAAGGCAGCTTTGTTCATCTGCGTCTCGACAACACGGGAATAAAAGGTCCAAAGAGATCCACATCCGAAAACCGACCCTACTCGTGTTTCACATCGACTGCTTCGATCAAAACCACTAATAAATTCCCTCTTCAGACCCTTTCTTTCTCTCCACCACTTTCTTCTCGTCTTCCTCTTCGATTTTCGCGTGTCGAGCTGTAAACTGCGCATTAATTTCCTTCAACTTTTATACTTGGCTCGCGGTTTATGGATACTCTTTTCTCATTCAAATCAAGTGCCTTGTGGTTTTTCACAACAACTTAAAAATTATTTTCCATCATCTTTTTTCTTCTCTTTTAATTTTTGCATTTTAAATAAACTAAGGTCATTAATTTCGACAAGGATTTTACGAGTTTAAACGTAATCCTTAATTAATGGCGCGTGCAAAATTACTCTTCTGTCCGAAAATGGGTTTACGGAATATTTCATTAACGTAACCGCAAAATCGGTCCTTGATTGGGTACCCTCTTGAATTAACACGCAACCGTGCAAATACAACGCAATTTGCACTGACGTTCGGAGAATATCGATTTTACAGTTTTCGACGTCTATTTCATTGCCATCGTAAAGACGAAACACGCTTTTTAAGGTTTATTTGCGGAACGAGCATAAGCACAACATTGCTCTGGCTCGACCACCTAGCGAGAAAGTGAGTGTGAGGCTACAAAACACAAAACACATAGGTGAATGTTACTAGAAGTCCATGGAGAGCTTTAAATGTTATATTTTGCCCAGTAAACTTTTCTATTTTTCTTTCGAAATTTTACATCATTTACAAGGCATGGGAATCAAACATAAAATGGAATAAAAAATCATCTGAAAACGTTGTAAAACACTTTTTTATGTTTCAAACTTATTTTATTACTCTACTTTCGTTTGGTATGCTCTTAGCCATTTTTTTATATAGTAGAAAAAGAACTTTTGATTTCCTCCTACAATAATCGCTAGGCAGAACGAATAGTTTAAGATCGTTTTGTCCTTTTGCAAAGTACAAGTGTAATTTAGTCATTTCACTAGAATTATGTCATAAATAAAAATAATTTTTTGAAATAAAATAAATACATTCTACATTCAGAAAATATAACTTAAACTTACATCAAAAGAAAAAAAAACAACTAATGTTTTAAATTCTTTAGAATATGTGACACAGAAACAAACATCAAGAGAAAGCAGCACCAACCATGTTTTTGTTGTGATGTCTATATGAGCAGAAGTATATTTTTAGATTTTTATTCTGCTGCTTAATCATAAGCCAATTTAATGGCCAATCTTGTTTTACCAAATCCTAAGATAAAACATTTCTGTATTATTTGACTCAAATGTCTTGTGACATGTTTTCTTAAAATGCGTTTGAAGTATATTAAACGGATGACATTTTTTGAATTTTGTTATTCTTTTCAGAAAATAAAAAAAAAATCAAATTAAATGTATTAATATCGTAACAAAAGCTAAAATTATTTTTGTTACAATTTTATTACATTAAAGCAAATGGAATTCAAGTTGAAAAGACAACAACACCATTTAGTTAAATATTTTTTTCAGTGTTGTTGAGCAGAATTTTGACTTGAAAAATAAATTACCAGAGTAATTTCTTCTTTAAAAATAAACAAAACATTTTCTCAATTCCCCAGCGAACGAGTGGTAGAAATTTTGCGGGTCCCATCCGTAATTTATTGGCGGTGACAGCGAGCGTTCTAATGCGTGCTTAATTGCACATAAAAGTGCACTTAGATAATATCGGGGCGCAAGCAACAACTATTAAGAGAAGGGATGAAAAAGCAACGTGGCAAGAGAAGTTCATTTTAAAACTGAATAACTCGAGTTTCAAACGTTTTATTGCTATCGATTGCAATTCGGGGCGAGAAAAACCGGTCCACAACGTGGCCGTAAAATAGTGCGAGCAAACAGATAAGATTCATGTCAGACGGACAGTTTGAAAAGAAGAAGAACTAAGTCGAATTTAAATATATTTTCAATGTAAACTTTTCTCGGTGACATAAATTCGAACGACATCTCTCGCTAGAGAGGGATCTTTGTGCAAATCCCCAGTAGGTGCTTTCCTAAAATTGTTGCACTAGCAATCTGCCCGTAAAATCTCGCTATGAATTTATAACTCAAATTTATGCCAGAGAAAAGAGCTCGTAAGTTTTATCGAGCGCTCTGCTCTGCTTCTAGTGGCAAATACCGGGTCCTCATCCACTTATACCGTACCGTACTGTTTGCTGATAACCTACTCCAACCACTGACACATTAAACCCGAATGCAAACATCAAATTATAAAATCTCGTTTACCGCATCGTTGCCTTAAATGTCCGTTTGAACCAATAAAACGAAACAAGTCACATCAAATTCTTCACTTTTAACACTATGTAAATAAAAGCAAGAATAATATATTGCACAATAAATTCAAAAACATAAAAGAATGTCATTTTTAAAGTTAAAAAGTGATAAGCTTTCTACTTATTCAAATCAAAATAATAACTAAACGTTGAAAGAAAATTTATATTTCCAACATATAAATAAAAAAACATTATAATCTGAATATAAATTACCTAATATAAATTACATTAAAGTTGATAGTAGTATTTAGAAAACTCTAGAGGAACTGTACATTGTGTTTTGTTGACAAATCCTTTGTCTTAGTTGTGTTTTCAGTTCGTAGAGGTCACTTTGAGGCTTTCAACTAAATAGAAAGTGACACCTTTAAATTAGATGCCAAAATCCTAAGTCTTGTCTTGTTTTTAACAGTATATTATTTATTTTGAGTAGTATTTCTACACTTTTATTCTTTTTTCCTTATTTATTTGTTTGTTTGAAAGCTAGGGTAAGTACATAGGCTTAGCACGTACTGTTGAAAATAAGATTCTTTTCCTATCCATGCTTAACCTTATTTTTCAGTTTTCTTTCTTCTCCTACACACAAAACTAAAGCTGAACTTTTGCTTTGTGAAAAAGTTGCATGATAAAATTTTGTCGTCGCTAATTACACGACGATAATCTCATTGCATTTGACCACAGCTGTCGCTGCATAGTAAAATAACATTTGCTTCCTTCCTCTTTTCAAATGATTTCAACCTTTAAACAAACGCATGTGAAACTTATGCCATTTAAGCTTAACTCGGTTAAAGCGAGACTAATTTCAAAGAAAAACAGTCGAGTTAATTATCAGAGCAAAAACCATCATTGCAACATTTGCCGTATGCAAATTCTTAATGAGGGCAACCACCACAATTCGAGTACAAAAGACCCAACTCCGGTCGGTGGTCCGGTAGCAAAAGAGCGTAAAACGCACTTGTCATAATCGTAATAACGAAGCATATTTCACACGCCGACGACCACGCTACGGCTGTAATTAACCGCTCCGATGAACTTATTGGCAAGGCCTAAGCCGGCCAATTAAGAAGAGAACAAAACATTTTTAATGAGGACTAACCTCATTTGATTGTTCATTTCGCATCAAAACACTCGATCGTTTTCTGCTCGCTTAATAAATCACATTAATCTTTAGTTTCTTTACCCTAACTTGTATTCTCCTTATCTCGGGAAATTAATAGAAGAAAAAAATAAAGAACTGAAATGATGAAATGATCTACTTATAAAACAACAACAAGAAAATTTTCTCAATTAACTAGAAAAGAACATTATGTAATTCAAGAATTTATATTTGAAAAAAATCAATTGTTTGAGAAAAGGAAAGAAGAAATTTAATACTGCATTTGCATATTAAAGTGATAAGGTGGTTTTGCATTGTATTTGGATTTGTGTGAATATATGATTAAATGGTGAAATATTAAAAAAAACTGATGAATGGGTTTCTTTTGGGTTTATTATCAAAATACGAGTTTTAAATTTCCTTTAAAAATTCACATTTTACTATTATTTTTGATTTGAGCAATTCAACATGAATCACCTTTTACTACGACTAATTCAATAGCTAGAAATGTGTAAAATTCAATAAGTTTTTAGACTGACAGGAATATGCAATTTTTATGAATCTAATTTTATGTAACTGGATTGATCAACATTTAGACAAACATCCCCCCCGTGATGTTTGACTTCTCAATACATAAAACATTGCAAATCTTTTGAATTTCTTTTTTAAAAATTAATGTTTATAATAAACATTTCAAATTAGAAAACATTTCAAACATCAATAATTTCTTTCCACTTTAAATATGAACTTTGATGTGCAGACTTGGACAAATTTATCTCTATTATTTATGATTTTCTTGAAAAATTATTATGCAACCTTCTTGTTTTCTGCAAACGATAAATTTGTAATGATAAAAACAGTTTCGATTGAGGCGACGTGTGAAGGCTAAAATAAATTTAAGAAGTTGGCATAAAATAATAATAAAATTATCAAACTTCCTACTAAAAGATTAAGTTTTGCATGTGCAAGTTTCATGACAATATTGTTTAGATTCTGTATAAAAACCCCTACAACTTCAAATACACTAAATATTAATACTTATTCTTATAAACAAGAAACTGTGCAAAATTTATATTCACATGAAATATTATAAAGCACAAACTTAAATGTACAAACAAAAGCAAAGTGCTTTCTCATTTCCGCTCGCTCTGTAAACAATAAGGGAATTAAAGGTTATCAATGAAGTTAATTTTCAAATTTTCTCTAAATAAAACGGTCAAAATAAAGTAAATTTTTGATTTTACATAATTTTAGTAAAATAAAACATTACGTAGTAATTACTTTCCCATCACCTTAAAAATAATTTTAAAAAATAATTCATTTTCTTCACATAATTTTTCTAGTCTCATCATAATTTAAATTTTAAATCCGCAACACCTAAATCATAAATAAATAAACCTAAAATGTTATCCTCTTATTAATTTAACTTCTGCTTAATAGTAAATCCTTTTAACATCATAATTAAAACACTAAACATTCCTTAATTGCAACAAAAACTTTAACCCAATCTAATGATTTCCAATGTATGTGGTTCTGCTAGATCATTGGTCGTGCTCGTTGACCTTATAATGTATGTCACGACGAAGGATTTTTGCCTTTGGCTACTTTACTGTCCCCAAACCTGGTTACTATATGAAAAGGGAACCTAATTTGGACGACCAAGGTGCAATTGTATCGATCCAACTCGCCTTTAAAGCAGAAGTCGATGACAAAAAAGATGGAAAAAACAAGAAAAAATAAAAAAATCGAAGTGTGTACGAGGTGAATGTGCGCGAGACTTTGCAGTACCCACGAGAAAAAGGTAACCGGTATTTCTATTGGTTCACCAAACCTTTTCTTTCTGCTGTGAATAGCACCTGGTCGAGGTCCCTTTTGCACACTTTCGATTCGTGACCTAAACAGGCGCAGACTTCCTCTTTTGGCGAGACTCTTTTGTGTTTGCCCTTCACACGCCACCTTCTGGCACCAGCAGCGATCGGCAAAAATTCAATTGGATCATTTTGTTCCGTTACAGAGGCACTTTCTCCCCACAGAGTCCTCTCTCTGCTTCCAACCGGTTTCCTCTTGCATTTCAACATTTCGTCTCTCGACACACTCCTCCTTAATCCTTTGACTCCAACAAACATGATCACAGTTTTCTGCACAGTTAGCATTGGGTTAGGGTTGAAATACTGCTTGAAATAAAGCTTTTTTAAAATGGATAGAATTCTAAAAATAAA
>JAQFZN010002703.1:0-10687 GCA_034687075.1 Geophilus carpophagus | reverse complement strand
AATTGAATTTAAATCGATAAAAACATGAAAAATTGAATTTAAATCGATAAAAACATGAAAAATTGAATTTAAATCGATAAAAACATGAAAAATTGAATTTAAATCGAAAAAAACATAAAAATTTGAATTTGAATCGATAAAAACTCAAAAAATTGAATTTAAATCGATAAAAACTCAAAAAATCGAAATTAAATCGCCAAAACTCAAATTCATCAATCAAATAGTTTAAAAATTGAAAATTCATCAATCAGATTGATATAAACAAAACTTAATCCATCAAATTTTTAAAAATATAAAAATCCATCAATAAATCCGTTAAAAATTCAAATAAAAAAGAAAACAATAAACATAACCGCCATCTTGCTTTTTAACGTAAAAATTCAATTCATTCATTCATAATTTCTCCAACAATCTAAATTTCAATTTCAAAATCTAATTTGCAAATTTCAACCTACATTTCTTATCATTCCACCCTTTTTTAATCTTCTTTTATCAACATTTCATTCCTACAGGTGCATCACGATTCGTCAAAAGCATCAATCTGTAATACATACATACAAACCGTATAAAATTACTGTTCAACTCAAAAATAACACAATAACCTCACATTCCAAGGTGAAGATAAACAATTTCCATTGCCTTTTCCTTAAGGAGGTCATCAAAGGAAGAGAAGATGCGAGTTCAACGTTCTTCAAGTGACGATGAGAGAAATATTTGCAACATTCACAAAAAGGATCTTCGTTAGTTTTTTCCTCCTTTTAATCTTCTCCCAAAGATAATCTCCCATAATGTGTGTGGCAAAATGACTAGAAAAAAAGCAAGGTCAAGATTAAATAAAACACTCTCAAGTTGAATGCCATCATAAAAATAACATTTTCTTTTTCTTTTTCGATATTTTCATCACAATTTGTTAAATAATATGAAAATTTAAGTAACCAAGTTTATATTAATAATATTATTAAATTTCATCCATTAAATACTGTGTCAAAATCCACACATGTCCAAGCATGAAACTGAACGTAATTTTATTCCTTTTTAAACCACATTTATGTACTGCAATAATTACATCACATTATCATCACCTCGAATTATCGTTAACGGTCAACTTAATTAGGGTTACAGTTGCGATAAAATTCAAACGATAAAATATCTGAAAAATATACCGGAAATGATAAAATAAGATTAATTTTTGTTTCAAGTTAAGAAATGTATAGATACTAATCTTTTTTTGCTTCTAATCGAAATGATTTAACGCCGCCATAAACTAATTCTATCCCTCTTGTGAATTAACCCTCAAAGAATTATGGGTAATACACTTCAGCCCAGGTTCATAACTCAACTAGAAAGTAGAAACTGATCGAATTTTCTAGAATTTATAAAAATTCACAATATTTTTGAAGAAAAAAATCATTTCAACTCCATAAAACAATAATATATTTATATTTATATAACTTCGCTCATAAAAATCGAGTTATAATGATGAGAAAACACATTTTTCTTCCCATAAATGAGGTTAACACAGCCTTGGTATTACAGGCCTAATCCTTCAAACTGAGTAACAACATAATATCAACTCACATATCTGTGTCAATTTTTTAATTAGTAAATAAAGTGAATGCAACCAGGTGGGCAAGAAATCAGTAACCACCTCCAACCTCATCAAGCCCTTATGTCGAGACCCAGCATTAAATTCAAAATATGTGACATCATTTTAATGACAAATTGAGGACTGAGGCCCAAATTAAGGTTAAACACACAGTTTTTATATCAGAACATATATAGAAATTGAGATCAAACATCAACTGATCCTGTCTATACAAGGAAAGATAGGAATTTACTATTTTTATATTTTATCTTTATTTTTTCTCTCTCTCAAATACATTAAATAAGGGTTTTGCAAGTTTTCCAACCAATCTAGGCCATGTGATTTGTAGTTAGAGCAATTACTGAGGTGAAATAGAACAGCAATATTATTGTTACTAAGAAATATTGCTTTGTGTAGATAGATTTATAATAATGATAGTGAGAGTTGTTGTTCTGAAAAGCTGGAAAGTGTAATTGACTAATTGGATACAATGAAAAAAGAATGATGAATGTGTATGAAAATATTGTGTACAGATAAATTAATAAATTATTTGCATTTCGAATATTTGCTATCTATACCATACTTCAATTGGGTCATATTGTATGGTTTAGTGACCTGTTATTGACTCATTTTCAATTTTTCCTATTTTTTTGTGTAGAAAAAAGAAATTGATGTTTTTAATGGAGTCAAATAACTCATTTTATTTACGTGGTTATTTTGGTCAAGTTGTTGTGCAGATTTATTTGTCATGTGGAATTATGTCACCAGTGAAAAAGGATTACAATGGGTGCTTTTGAAGAGAGATGTAAGTGCAAATTAGAAAATTGTGTCATTGATAATGAAAGGGTTTTGTTGTTTTGTGTTTAGCCTTCAAAAATAGAAGGCGATGTGATTTTTATGAGTCATGAGTTGTTTAGAACCTTTCGTTTATTTGCTACTCTTTTTATTCTAACACTTATCGCTTGTAATTAACAAAGTTCGCAATTTATATACTGATAAAAACTTCATCCGTGATCATAAACTGATCAAATCACCCGCTAGTAAACAACAGATAAAATGGCGGCTCTATCGCGCCATCTGTGGTTAAATTGTAAAAGTTGTTTTTTGTAAATTAACACATTTTTGTAGTTAAAATACTGGGAAATAGTTAAAAATTATATATATATTTCATAAATAGTATTAAAATAGCTCACTACAATTTGTATATGTATATAAAATTATAAAGAATATATTTGCAATGTAATTATTTGACACTGACGATAATAAACAAATTGCTCAACTTTTATATTTATTTTTATTTTTATTTTTTTATGAGAAAAATAATAAAATAAAATTTAAAAACAAATTACAAAACAATAATTAGTATTTTAATCACGTTAAAGGTTGGCAAAAATTGATTAGAAAACGTTTTAAGAAAGAAAGATGACATCATCATTATCAACAAGCGCTGTCCTCAGGTGATTCCAAAGGCAATTGAAAGACCTTGGCATTTTTTTCTTTTATCTGCAGTAACAACGCCAATTCCACTCCCCGAATCCGCAGGTGCGGTCGAGGTAATGGCTGGGGTCACCTCTACTATTAAAAATGTAAAAGAAATTGGAAGTCACATTTCACCGCAATTTAATCCATTTGAAAAATATCAACATCATCATAAACTACAAAATAAATTAAAATATTTAAAAAATTCGTTAAAAAAATAATAATTTTTTAATTTTTGTGTTCAAATTTGGTTCTTAGCCAAATACATAAAGCACAAATATCAAGGTTGCAAAAACATCTAGTTAAGGTCATGTTTTGCATTTTTAGTTACCTATAAAAGGACAAAATGCTTCGTCAACGATAACGTGCATATAAAATGTGAATTAAAAAGCGATGAAACGGAGCCAAAAATAACATTAAAGTTGAAATTATCCTTTAAAATAAAACTAAAATAAAAAATAAAACAACTTTTTAAAAATAATATAATATTTATTTATTATCTTTTATCATTTATCACAATTTTATTATACAACATCATTTTTAATTTCATTTTCAGCATCTTCAAGAGCTGCGGCATCCATTTTCTCAAACTTATTCAATAAATCATCCGGAATGTCAACACTTTTTAAATTTTCATATTCTTTTTCATATTCATCACTGATTAAAATCTGTACAATGTTTTCACAACTTAATTTCACCGAAGGAACCTTCTCCCATTTATGAAGTTCACGTAAAATAAGATAAACGTTTTTTTCCTTTAAAATAGTTCGGCCATGTTTGGTTGCGCACAGCTAAAAACCATACATCAAAATGCGCACGAATTAATTTTTTTTTCAATTTCAATTTGAATTCATTTAATAAAAAATTAAAAAAATATATAGAAATAAATAATTACCTGCGTTAAAGCTTCTAGAATCATTTTTCTTACATTAGAATTCGAATCTCTTTTTTTATCATCACCTAAATATTGTAATTCAAGTGGTAACAACGACATTTCGTCATCATCGAATTCTTCTGGACCGGTTAAAGGAAGTAATAAATAAACGATTAGTTCCAAATCGTCGTTTAATAATATTTCATGAACTCCTAGAAATATTTAAATATCAAATATAAAAATAAATTAAAAATAAAATCGCCTTTTTCAATAAAAGTAAACATTTTACCTGTATCGAAACAGCAATTTCGAATCATTCCTGCAATTCCTTCCCTTCTCACATCTGATTGCAGGTAAATCATGTACGGAATAAGTCGTTTGAATAAATTATTATCAATTTCTATTAATTGTCTGCAAAATAAAAATTTAAATTAAAAAATTATATGAAAAATTAAAAAATATTTTAAATATTTACTTTCTCACTTCCATTATTTGACTAATATTACAAAATACTCCAGCCAAATAATGATAGTCATGCTTATAATTTTCATTACAGAATAAAGTAATTAATTCGGAGAAACTGTATTTTTTTTCCTCAATTACTTCATGAATTTTATGAGCACAATTTAATTCTCTTGACAGATTATTGAGAATTTTGCAAGCTGAATCAATATGAGTATTATTTATTCGTCGTAAAATTATTTCCAATAAATTCTGTATTAATTCACATTTATTAGCTTCAACCTTGAAAATAAATGTAAATAAATGTATCAATATAAAATAATAAAAACAATAAAATTAATCAAATTTTGTCGTTACGACTCACTAATTTCTCTGCTAATAAATCATTTGCAGATAAATTGATCAAAGCTTTAAATGTTGATTCGGATATTTCATCATTTTTTTCTATTATTAAAGGAATGGTGCTGTTAATTAATCCTGGATGTTTCCTGAAGAATAATTGACCTTCGGTTGTAGCTGTTAAGCCTAAAAATAAAAATAAAACAAAATATATAAATATTGCAATGGTAATTAAGTATTAAATAAATTATAAATTAACGAACCAACGAGATTTTCTAAAGCACTTTTTCTCAGGTTAGGTGGAGTTTGTGGTGATAAAAATTGAATAAACTCTTCAATAAAATCATCAGCCATTATTATAAAAATACACCATGTGCTCAACAGAAAATGGCGCTGTTGTTTTAATAATTGCTTTCGAGTTACAACACTAGATGTCAGTATTCAACACTACCAAGAAAAGTCTAATAATAGATCAGAACTTTAATTTTAATTTTCTGATCAAAACAATAAAAAAATTAAAATTAACACTTTATTCACTAATTTAAACTAAATTCTATTATTTCAACAATTTTTACAATTATAAAAATATTAAAAAACACTAAAAAATATAATAACTTACCTTAACAATCGGCATGCGCAATTCCAAAAACACAACACACAGTATCGGTCTGCAGCTTGACGTTCCATTGCCGCATTTATCTCATCTCATTGATCGCTTGGGTGGTAAGAACAACAAATCTACGACTTATATAACGTAGAAAACAATACATTTCGTACAAATCTAATAATTTTCGTCCAATTATTACTATAAAATTTATTTCGCATTTGAAAACTAATTTTTTTTTACACTTCACTTTACCTTTAGTTATGTACAAAATACATCACGAGACACAGGGCACATGATGTCATGGGTTTTAAGTATAAATATGATAAAAAAATATTGATAATAGCAAAGCAAGACTGAGGGATGACTGCAGTTTGTGTTTTATATATCTGCTCTCTCGACTCAGTACTTGCTTTGTACTTAATTGATACATATATTAATATAAATCCATGTACTTAATTGTGTTCCAGCATTGCGGAAGGCCTAATAAAGAGAGAGTGTTTTGTTTATACAATTTAAGCTCTCGCTTTATCAGTACATCTAGTAATGCATCTTTCAACTGATGGCATTATAAGAATATATATTATATTTTATTATATAATAAATCTTATAAATAATTTTTTTGAATTTTATTAGAATTTTAGAATTCTTTTTGAATTTTTGTAAATTTGTGATCATTTTTTAATATTTTTTTTTAAGTGTGTGCAGGTGTGAAATTATGACTGCCATTAATGAAAATAAAGAAATGAAGACAAAGGTGGAAGAAATGTGGAGTGAAGAAGAAGAAGATGAAGATGATGATGATGAAATCATGTCCAGTTCACTGCCAGTCAACTTTGAAGCTGAGAATATCAATATTGAGAGTGTTCAAAACGGACAGAAACGAAAAAGAGATTTATTTTATGAAGATGTTGACGAGAATGATGACGATAGTGAAAATGAGATGGAGAATGAAACTAATATTAAAAAGATGTGTTATGAAAATAGGATGCAGAATGTTGAATATGATGTTATTGATGAGTTTGATATGTCTAAAGGGGATAGTTATCCGGTTGATGATTCATCTGCGAGTGAATATGATGATAATGACATTCCTGAGGATGAAATTGATGCGATGTTGGACGAGGGGTTGAATAAGAGGAAGAAAGGTGATCATTATGATGATGATTTTTCACACGAAGAAAGAGAAAAGGTTGTTTTGAGAGGTAAAAATGTTATTTGACGTTACGTAATGTTATAAAAGTAAATAATAATGTATTTTGTAATGAGATTATGTTATATTTATCGTTTGTGACGAAATTATCTGCTCGTACACAATCCTCGATCTAAGTTTTACAAAGATGGCGGCTGAAATTTGGTTTTTAACCGCCATTTACGTTTCAAATCGTTTATTTTAAATTTAAATTTTTATATTTAGAGAAATGTGATTTATTAATTTTTTTTGTTTTAATTTATTTTTTTAGTTCTTGGTCACGATCATTTTGAAGTTTTACCTGAAGGTTGGATCGAAGTAACTCATAATAGCGGAATGCCGGTGTATTTACATAAACAAACTCGTGTTTGTACTTTATCAAAACCGTATTTTCTTGGTCCTGGAAGCGCAAGAGTAAATTAATTTTGTGTTTGTGCTTAAAAGTTATTTGGTTTAATGTTTATATTAATTATTAATGAAATGTGATTATTTTACATGTATAGAAACATGAGATTCCTATTACTGCCATTCCTTGTTTACACTACAAGAGAGAAAGTGACAAGGAAAAAGTGGAAGACTCAAACGAGACGTACGAAGAAGTTACAAACTCAATTAATACTTCTGATGATTCCAAGCCGACACTGCCAAATGCCAAAATAGAAACTGTAATTGATAATAATAAAGAGAAATCACTGGGTAAATTTTTAAAAATATTCAGTTAAAAGTATTTTTAATTTTAGTTTTTAAAAAAATTAAAAATTTGAATATTAAAAGCAATTTTATTTCTTTATAGGTTATTTACAAGTGAGAGAATACTGCCAAAAACTATTTGAGTTCCAAACTATAACTGTAAGAAGATTCAAGTACGTTTTTTATATTTATTTTTGTTTGTAACCTGAAATTAATTTAAAATTTTTCTTATTTAGAACTTGGGCTGGACGAAGAAAACATCAGAAAATGATGAAACAACTTCAAAGACCCACACTGGTTAATTGATTAGTTTTTTATAAAAATATTAATAATAATAAAATTTATTTTCATTTTCATTTTTATGTTTAAGCCTGCAAGTACCAAATTGATTACTTGTCCATTACCGGTGCAGCCTGATAAAGACGAAGCCGCTCCTACGAAGCCTAGACGAGGTATTAATATGAAATCAAATCTTAAATCTTAAAAAATATATAAATATTCTACTTAATCCTTTTTATTTATTTTTTTAAAGAATTTACCATGAATCCAAATGGGAAATCTCATGTTTGTATTTTACACGAATATGTTCAACATGCCATGCGACTTCAACCGAAATATATTTTTAACGAATTAGAAAATGCTAAACAACCTTACGGTGCTACTGTAATTATAAGTGATATGCGATATGGTACAGGATTTGGCAGTAGCAAGAAACAAGCAAAATCTGAAGCTGGTGAAAAATAACTTATTTAATAATAATTTAATAAATAAATTTGAATAAATATATATTTTTATTAGCCAAAGCAACATTGGAAATCTTAATACCTCAAATGAAGGATGTTAATCCGGAAGATCAACATAGTTTAACTGATAGACAGGAATTAGCAGTAATTAAATTGTTTTACTGTGAAAATCATTTAACACAAAAATATTTCTGTTCACTCAGTTTGTGTTAAACAGTTTCCACCGTATATTTTTAATTTTATTATTTTATTTCGAAATTTAAAATTATTTTTACTTTTTTACTCAGTTTTTCGATGAGGTTCGCGTGGAGGACCCGCGTGTTAGTGAACTTTGTGCTAAGGCTGGACAACCATCTCCTTATCAGATTTTATTGGAGTGTTTGAAAAGGTTAAAGGTTTTATTTGTAATAATTAAATTAAATATTTTGTTGGATTTTAATTTTATATTTTATATTTTACAGGAATTATGGAATGGGTGATACGAATATTAAACTGGAAATGCACACGTTAAAACATCAAAAAAATGAATTTACTATGACCGTTGGTAAACATAAAGCTAAAGTGATTTGTAAAAATAAGAGAGATGGTAAACAAAGGGCATCGCAAGCTATTTTACAAGCAATGCATAGTCATATCCTCACCTGGGGATCCTTATTGAGACTTTATGGTAAAGGATCGTGTAAAACGTTAAAAGAAAAAAAGGTAATTAAAATTTTTTTTTATCTAAATTTTAAAAATTAATCTGTTAACTTTATTTGCAGCAAGAAGAACAACAAATTACTGAATTACAAAGCCGAGCTTCTGCTAATAAACCGAATCAGTCAATTTTAAACAAACTGAAAGAAGAAATGTTGAAATTGAAAGTTCAAAAAGTAAAGTTAATTTATTTAATATTTTAAATAAATTTATTTACATTTTTAATTTTCGTTTCTAATTTATTTATATAGGATTCTATTAAACCTATTGGGAAATTCAAGCCGTGCGATATGGATCTTCCTCCAACTTCTGCATCAAATTTAAACAACGTTGATCTTTAATAATAATAAATTGAGTTTATTTTTTAACAAATAGCCATCAGTTGTGATTTGAACCGATTTTAATGCATTTATATTTACTTTTTAATATCACAAAACGAGGCTGTGATTGTTTTGTTGACTCAAAGCTAGCTTAATTAAATTGAAATAATTTTGTCTTACAAATAGCTGCATTTAAACAAGAATTAGATTTTAAATATGTATGTTTTAATAGATGGCATTTTAATTATAAATTATTTTGTAAGTTATTTGCAATTATTTCTTATTTAGTTATTATTATTATTATTATTATTAAATATTTTAATAAGTTTATCTATTTGATCATTAATTTTATTAGGAAATAAAATAATATGAAATAATGCAATTTTTATTTTTATGTCGTTTGAATGCAGCTACGGTGTTGTAATTATAATTTAATCGCTGCCAATTATCTCATGAACGATTGCTGGATTATCGCTACCTAATAATGCAATAATTGGGACAAAATAATTCAGGGATATGTAAGTTTTACGGAGCTTATAACTGCATTTTTTCTTTTTAATCAATGTAGTAATGTAATATTAAATGGGTTATTTGTTTGATTTTATTAACTTGTTTAAATGTGGTAACAATATGTCCTATTATTGTTGATTTTTTAAGAAAGAAACTTAAATAAAAATAGTTGTATTTAAAAACAAAGAAAATTAGAAAACATTCTTGAAATATCGTTAAAATTTATCTTTTATCGATTTGCTTAGTTACACAAGCATTTATTTACAATAAAATAATGTAGCAAACAAAATGTTACTTTGCAATTAAAAGAAATTTAATTTTTCATGTGAAATTAATTAGAAATTAAAAATACTGTATACTGTAACTGTACATTTAAAAAAAATATATATATATTATACCTTTTCGTCTGAATCTAAACTGTGATCTTTATATAGTTTATTGATCACTTCGAGGTTGGAAACCAATGACTCGACAAAAATCCTCATGTCACTCACTACTAAATCATCAACATTTTCTTGACCCATAGATAATGTTTGAAAAATGTAACGACGCCCGGGCATTGCACGCATACAGAACTAAGAAATAAATTAAATAAATGATTTAAAGTTGATTTCATTTGATATAAAGACAAAAACGATATTAAAACAGAAAAATGCAATTTAATTATAATTTTTCGATTTCTTTTTCGCGATTTCGATTTTTTTCAATAATTTTTCGATTAACGGAAATTTATGTTCTGCACTATATTAATACAGATGGTCGCAAACTGTTAATCAATATTTGAAAAATAATAAATAAAATTGAATAAAATTTGTGACCATCTGTACAAATGTCAATAAAAAATAAACCATAAATAAAATAAAAAATAAAAATCAGAAAACGTACGAATGAAATTTTTTGTACCGCCCACGAATGGAATGGTTTTAACGTAAGGTCATATGCTTTCCAGCAAAATGGAGTCAAGTTCTCCGTTTTTGTATTCGATTCTGCATCTTCTATTATCGATAGTAATAAAATTTGAATAAAGGATAACGCTCTAAAATTTCAAAATAAAAATATCAATAAAAACAAATTTCAAAATTCAAATTCAAATTCCATCTACCGTTTTAACCATAATAAAGCATTTGTGGCTACTTTTGGATCATCGTCAGTAACTTCATTTAAAATCATATCATTTAACCAATGATATTCTG
>JAQFZN010002702.1:0-10687 GCA_034687075.1 Geophilus carpophagus | reverse complement strand
CTCTTAAATTAGCAACTTTTGAAAAAATTCTTTAATCTGATACTTAATTCCATTAGCATAGTTCTTTTGTTAACTTTCTAGCTTAAAATTAAAACATTCATCACATGGACAGTCAAGACTTACGATCTGCTTCACCTTGCACAAAAGAAACAACCAAAATTAGTGGGCTCTAACGAGAGTGGCAATTCATTTAAGCCAAAAACCGCATATTTTTTTCTCTTTCTTTGCCATTTTTTATTTACTTTTTTTATTCTTGTTGTTGCATATGGCCAGCAGAGTTGTGCAAGTGTTGACTTTTATCTCTCTCTCGAGAATCGAAGTGTAGAAAAAGAAAAATGCATCGCCAATATTTTTTATCTTTTACTCATTCCTTATCCGCACCCTACTCTTAATTCATGTGAAAGCACTTCCATTTCTTTGCATTGATTGATTGGTCGTGGAAATGTATGTTGTTGCAATTAGTGAAGATTCGCTCTACACTCCATAATGCCAACACATTCATTAGAACGTGGCTGTCTGTATAAATGATAGGCTTTCACACTAATTGGTGAAGTTCTTTATGTAAGTACGGATTGGAGACTTTCTAAGTGATAACATCACATTGCTCGTATAATTGAGAATGAATAATTTGATCTAACTGTAATTATAAAAATAATCATTATTATAAAATAACTTTTAAGTAAATTTTTCAAATATTATTTAAAGACTGTTTCATCTGATTACTTCAATAATAAAATCGATTTCTCCATCCAATGTTAAATTGTTGTTAATGGCTCTTGGTCATTTTTATATATTGTAATGGGAGTTGCCCTATTTGAATTAGTGTTCCCTTTAAGGACCATTAGAGCTGATTTGTAACTCAATTAATCAGGAACATATCTTCAGTTTAAGACGCCTTACTGAGTGTGCAGTTATTTCAATCGCGAGCACATTTTCAACAAGTTTAAAATGTAGTGCCAACACACATTAAATTTCTGTTCACACAAACTTCGTGTATACTGTGATTCGCTGGCTATTTTGCTTGCATAGTCATGTGAAATAGTACAAAGCTAATGATCATGTGTTCATCTTGGCGACTTAGCAACAATGTTGTATCACTTGCTACTAATGGCGACTTAGCAACCATTTTAGTAATGGCTTCTTAGCAACCATAATAATAATGGCTTCTTAGCAACCATGATAATAATGGCAACTTGTTAACTTGTTTTTTTGCTGTATTTATGTATGTAATATTTTCTGATTTACTATTGAAGTTAATTAAGTTCTAAAAATCATGTATTTTATTAAATTAAATCTTTAAACTTAGTAATATTTCATGTATTGTTGTATTAATTATCATAGAAAAACTGTCTGCTACATTTAAATTATTTTTATCTAAAGCAATATATATAAATTAGTGCCCTCCGAAATTGATAAATAAACTTTATGGAAACTTCAAAATTTACATGAAGTGAACCGAGTTGTTAGAATAAGTGATAATTTAAACTTCATGTTAAAATATTCTGCTGCAATGTACGGATGGATAACTTTTGATCCGCTGAAGTATAACTGAAAATTTTGTAAGTTGGAATGTGATTGAACCAATTTCACCAGATAATTAAATTGTTCAGTCATTTAGTATGCAAGATACTAGCCACTTTTGACCAAATTAAACTTAGTTTAAATTTAATGCAGCCATAATAAAATAAGATTATAGTCAAAGAGAAATAATGTTTTTAAAAGTAAAGTGAAGCAAAATGTTTAAATTAAAATTAAAAATTAAAGATAATCTTTTGTAAAGCTAAGTTGATTTTTTGCTACTTTGAAAAAATATTGAATTTCTTTTTATAATTTTTTAAAAAGTACTTTATAGAAATTTTCTGCTTATAGTTTATCATCTAAAAAATGTTTCTAATTATCAATTTTTTTCTCTTTAAATTTATAATTTAATTACATTCATTTCAAAATTAAAAATTTAATTTAACGATTTTAATGAATATAAATTAAAAAAATAAATACTGATAAACAAAAACAAAAAAAAAAACAAATATCAGCCGCCAAAACTATTTTCAAATTTCACTTTCAACTTTAAAATAACTACCAAAATAATCTTACTACAAACTAACTAATAATACCATAATTATTTAGCTCTTAATATCATTTTCATCGTTAGAGAAGTTCCACTTCATTCCACAAGTACTAGAGTAATTTGATCAACTTCAATTAAATAAAAAGAAAAAAGCAGAATATTACTTTTGATTTATACTCAAGTGATGTTACGGTAATTGAAGTTCACAGTTATTGCATTAGCAAAGAAACATTCTAATAAAAATCTTAGCAATGAGAATTAAATCAATAAATCTCATTAAATGCATGACAATAACACAGCCTTTTAAACAAAATTAAAGCGTAAAATTTTAATGAAACCAAACGAAAATTACTGTTGTAATAATATTAAAACGTCAATTCAAAATATGTTCATTGTCTTTTAATTCACCATACCTTTACACATATGTTAAATTAAACCCATCCACTAAACAAACACATAATATAAAAACTTTAAAAATATTTAAATTT
Source organism: Geophilus carpophagus (assembly GCA_034687075.1). Lineage (NCBI taxonomy): Eukaryota > Metazoa > Arthropoda > Chilopoda > Geophilomorpha > Geophilidae > Geophilus > Geophilus carpophagus. The sequence continues at coordinate 8,131 of JAQFZN010002702.1, read as the reverse complement.
ATTTTTATCTAATCAAAAAATTTCACATTTATTAATTTATCACACTCTTATATACACTTCGCAGCTGCTTCAATCATAAAAGAGAAAATGTTTAGTTAAAAATAACTCGCCTTTTTTTAGTAATAAAATTATGTAAATATTACATAATCATTTGAGCATCTTACAACAATTTAAAAAAGTGTTTTATAGAGATATCTTTAAATATCACATGTAATCAAATGTGCAATGACATGTAATATTCAATAAGTATCATTTCAGCAATTTTTATCTTGAAAGAAATTTGATATTTGATTTGAAAGTGAGAAAAAATGGTTTTGACTTCAACTAATACCAATATACAGGTGTCACTGACCCAGACTGTATTATTGCTCTCATTTTCCCTTTAAATTCCAATTTAAATTTTCATGTAGGTTGTAATCTGTAAGATTTTAAAACGTTAATGTATTGCTCTCACGAATTACATCAGGTCCTCTTTCACGGTCCCTGCTTTAGTTGCTCGTTCATTGCCTATTTCTATTTAATGAGTCCACCATTCTTGCTGTTAAACTGATTATTTAATTCATAAATTTAAGCTGTACAACTATCTACGTATATCCTATTAATGTATCATTCAATTTAATAGAATGATAAAAAGTAAGCATCTTACCCTGCTATTTCAAAAATCACTATCAAAACAACAAATTTCCTATTCACCATATCATTTTCATCAGATCCATTGCATTACAGCATTGAGTGTGCACAGGTAATGGCAATTAAGTAATGGAGATCAGATATTACTCTTCTGTGATAATGAGATTTCGAACTAGCAATTTTTTCCCTTTCTTCCCACTTAACTTTTACCTGTGCACTATTGAAGACAAAAAAGTGGGAAAAAATCTCTAAGGAGGTTAGGATGAAGAAAGAATTTTATGGCACTTATTTCAACAAGAGTATTAGTATTTCAGTCACGATCTATTCTCTCCCATGTTCACTCTTGAAAACTTTCATCAACTCTGCTTTCCTTCACCGAGCCAAAAATCGTTTGGTTATTAATGTAATGACCAATGGCGGAAGTATATTATCTACTTTTCTTCGCTCCATTTTTTTTAGACATACGGAATGAATGCTTGAAAATAAAAAAAAAAATTAAATGGGAAGAAAAAATAGGAAGAGAAAAAAATCAAGCTGCATGTTCTTTTGGTATTCAAGTCCAGTTTTTGAAAAGGATAAAAGTTGGAAATTCTTACTCAATGGAAAAGTCATGGTGAAGAATGCTGCCTTTTGGTGAATGTCAGCAAGTGCACTTTAAAACTCAATTTAGAATGGCATCAACCAATCATGCAAAGCTCGCATCGTCATCATCATATGTCGTAAGACGAACAATTAATTACCGTACCCAACACGGATAATGTTGCTCAAGGTATCACAGACAACACGACAGTAATTGCTTTTCATAGCTCCAAGCACAACTGACACCCTGTACTGTATTATGGTGATTAATGAGAAAACAACAGGCACCGACTGCGTATCTTTTATGTTAGGATGTGAATCGACAAATAAACGGTCTTTATTGTGTGCGTATTTTATGCAAACAAACAGCGCTTTCTTTAAGATGTCTAAGTGTCTAAGTTATGTATTTTTAATTGCGTTAAGAATGTCCAAGAGCAGCATTGCTGAGTGGACATGATTTGTTAACCGAATAATGCTTTTCAATTATTTACATAGCACAATTTAAAGAATTTTTACATTCTCATTAGTTTAATCTGTTGTAATTACTTGAGTTATTATTTATACGAATTTTTACCAGATAGCAATTTTAGATATTTATTAATTATACAGATTATATGGAGCATTTCTTAGCTATCTATAGAATGTCTATAGAATGTCTACACAGTCTTTAGTGGATGTTTTCAAAAGCCATGTTTGAAAATTCTTTTGAAGGCTTTGTGTAGGTTCATAACTAATTAAAAGCTTTTATTGCTGAAGGATTTAGATATCTGGTGGATGTAAAAAAAAAAACCTGAATTTCAATTGGTTGATTTGATATGTCTTAAAGGTGCTATCTGGATTAAATAAAAGTATATCATACACTGGTATTTCCCATTCAAAATGCAAATTTTGTTATATTTTAACTGATTCGAACTTTTTTAAAACAAATATTTCTCTTTTAATAAATTTTGTTAGACTTAGATTGCAGTTGTATATACATTTTTTTATTTTAATTAAAGATGTTAGGTTCCATCAGTTTTCACAATACCTTATCCATTTGCACAAAATTGCCATCAAAAGAACATTGCTACTATGGTTAGTATGTGTTGTTTACTGTGACATTTAAGCTACATTTGTTGTAGCTTAGAAACCGTATCTTAGACACCGTGTTTAAAACTTTCTCCCACTTTAGTTACAAAGAAAATATTTTTAAAAAATGTGGTGCATTAAAAATAAACCACATAATTTTTAATTATTTAGCTCCTCTTTCATGCATTTTTATCAATTTTACAATTTGCATGAAAAATGTACCAGCTAAACCATTCAGATACTCTGTAAAATAGAGCAAATTTTAAAAAACTACATTGCCAAAAACCAATTACGGTACCTCAAACCTTTCTATTATAAAAATAATTATTCATAGCAAAACAGAGCAAAACCCAAAGTATACACTAAAGAAAATTCTGTAGAATTCATCTTCTTTCCTTCAGCCACAAATGCAAAAGGACAGATTACGCATTCTGCTCCTGGTGTACCTTTCCACAGTCATCACACAAGGCTCTTATCTTCACAAAGCGATTGCAGACGAGCTGAAAGAATTTGAATGATTGGCTTGCCTATCGTTTTGACAATTTGCCATCCACTATTTTCTTCCTACCTTACGATATGGAAATGTCAACCAGCATAATAAATGTAACCACCTCCACCCACACATACAAAAGCTCATAAAAATAAAAATCCTCTCCACAAACTCCCTACCACCTCCTCTTTCATCTCTCTTATGACTGTGCAATATTTTCCATCAATGCAAAATATTTCTTGATGCTTGTTTCTATAACTGCTAAATAGTAGGCAATGTGGTCCTATTTTATTCCTTTAATGTTTAAAATTATTATTTTATTTTAATGTTAATTATAATAGGTATTAATGAAAATAGCTTCTCTTTACACTTATCTTATTCAATGAATAGTATGATTAAAAATGAATGGTTCAATTCCAATGAACGCAAATTAGTTTCCCATTAGTCTCTGAGAAGTAAATGATACTGCTTTTAAATTAGAGTAATTTAATTCCTCATGAAAAATTTAAAATCTGTACAGTTAAATAATTTTTATTTAGACTCAAATAGAATTCTTTAAAACTTAGTTTTAATTCAGTAAAAATTAAAAATAACTTTAAAAACAAACAAATTAATTAAAGAAAATAATTTAACTATTATAGTAAACAAACAATTAATGAAAAATACCACAAATAATCAAAACTTATCATAAAATAAAATATTTTTGCAATACGTCATCGAAACACTCTCAAATTTGCAACATAAATAAAAAACAAATAAATAAATAAATAAAAAATAGCAGTAAAATTAATTAAGCTGATTTCAAAAATCACCTGAACATCCTTAACGACAAAGACAAACAAGTCCTCTAATTCTATTTGTTCACATTTTTTTTCTCCTTTACCTCTCCCTTTCTTCCTCTTTATATAACTTCAGAATATAAACAAACGCTAGAAAAGCCGCCCGCAAAGTAATTCAGGGCAACACATTCCTCACATTTTTTTTTATTCCTTTCGCTCGAACCACTTCTGAACTCGTCCTACTAGGACCCAATCTAATTTCCCAGCAAAGAAAAGACTGTACGTGGAGTAGTCCAAAGAATTTTTGCTCACTACGCTAGAGTTGCGAGCATTTTTCTTTCACTCCCGACCCCCTCAAAAAATATTTTCCAGTTTTCTTGAGCTGAGCTGTGTAGAGAGAAAGGTCATTTCGGACTGCAACCTCGGAAATCTTTGCGTGGAATCTCAAAAGGGATTTCAGATAGCAAAGAAATCAGCTAGACTGACAGAATTTTGTTTCGCTATAATCAAGTGTACAGCGGCGTGTGCTCCTTTACGTGGTCAGAATACCAACAAATTGGCTTCCACTCTAGCCCAAGTCTAAATACGGAAGAGATGTGAGTCCACTGCCAACAATCCAACACGGTCCAGTTTATTGTATTATCTTATATGGCGCTAAATTTCATTGACTTAACTATATAAACATACTTTATTTGAACGATTTGTTCCTAGTAAAAAGAATAATAAAAGTGAATAAAAGGTCGTTCACTTTATATTTGCGAACCATTTTAAAAAAATATATTTTTTAAACTTTTTAGTTGTACATATACATCAACTAAAAAATTTAATATTATAATATACTTGGATTTAGTTTTCAACGAGTTATTTTAATTAATTGAATACAATGCAGTGAAGTTTCTCTTCTTTTGTACTGCAGTGAAGCTCACTCTTTGCATTGCAGTGAAGTTCCTCTGCAAAACTTTTTGAATCGTGTTTATTTTCATTTTTAAACTTTAACTTTCTTAAAAACTCTGACAATAGGAAAAAAAAATCCACATAACTTAATTTTTTATTTATAAACCAGTAAGCTCAACTTACAAAAATATTATTTTAACAAACCCAAGTGCACTTAACAAGAAAATAATTCTTTAACTTCTGTAAAGACCCTGTCATTTCTCTTCTTAAATCACATTTGTCCTAATTCAGATTGACAGAGAAAAGTATTAAATTAAAATACTTTTTTAAACTTTGTTCAATTTTTTAAAAAAATATCCTCCAGTACATTATTAAACAAACCTTTCATTTTATTTATACCTAACACTTAGTAATCTGGATAAACTCATAAATTAAAAACCTTCTCACACATCCTAAAAAATACTTAAATTGATTTCTTAAAATTAAATTTAAGTTCAACAATCCAATCCAAACTTAAACCTCAAAAAGCAAAATAATTTCAATACCAAAAGTTGAAAAATTGTTAAAGACAAATGCTCATTTTAATCAAGGCAAAATCCTTCTATAGTCAGAAAAGGCACTTGATAACTGGCCCTACAGGCAGTCTTGAATAGTTCACTCCATTGTATTTCTTTATATCTGTATGGAATATGACAAAGACAGGGCCGAAGAGGCACTTCCCAATATTTCATTTCCCCACGATCGTCCTATCGACACGAGCAGTCACCTTAAAGCTGTTCTGCCTTCAAGATTGTGAGTGCCTTTCTATTGTGTCAAAAATTGAAAAAAAGAAAGACATACACACTTTTCATTTTCTATTACCAATAAATTTTATTTCAAAAAGAGCAAAGGTCGCAGTTTAAGCAGAAACGAAATAAATATATTCCACCATCTTATTTATATTTTTGTCCAAATAATATAAACCATATAGCAAATATATACATTATATGCAATACGGAAAATTCAAATTACAAAAGTTAAAAAAAAATTACTGTCTTCAAATTTTCAAATCTTTGATTGATTAATTTGTCTCTTTCTTTTTCTCAAGACATACGTCATACTCGCAGTAAACTACTTCAATTGGTTTAATGACCAAATCTATATCGTACGTTTTATTGAAGAGGTGATCACCGTTTTCGACTTCACACTTCAAAAGAGCACTAGAATCTAGAAGGTTATATCAGTCGGTTTTCTTTAGCCCTCAAAATCCTTCCTCTGGGGTTTGTGTCAAGTGTCTAACGGCCGATGACCGTATGTGACCACATGGACTTTACACCTTCAAGATAAATGTATCTCCAAGCGATATACTTTGCAAAACCCATCCACTTAATCCAAAAGAATTGCATCTAATACTCTGCCGGTTAAATACAAAACAAACAATATTATGCTAATTTGTTTTTTCAAAGTAAACACTGCAATTTTCCAAGAACTTAACCGACTTAACCAAAAAATTTATGTAAACAGAAAAGTTCACTGTGTAAATAAATACGAAAACAAATATAAAATTTTAATTCATTTCTACAACGAATTATTTCAAACTAATTCTCATCCTTTAAAACCCCATCTTTAAATTCACCCGTAGGAAATCTCAAAGTTGGCAGCCATTCCGTACCGCTAAAGAATTAAACCGTCGTTTTGGCATTTATATACTTGTGTCTTCACTCAACTCAAACTCAATCCTTGCAACTCTTGCCAAATTAACGTTTTTTCCCATTTTTTTCCCTCAAATAAACTACAAACATCTTCACACAGATTTACACGTTTACTCCACCAAGCGTAAAAACTCCACCTCTTTTGGTGTGGTTCTAATTACAAATTCCCACACAACTCCCCAAACAAAAAAAATGAATCATAAAAAAAATCAAAACTAAGTGAATTTACTTCCATACGACAACACTTTTCACGTTTATTGTCTTTACTACCCTTGTAAACCCATCATATTGTACTCTTCATCATCAAATTTCCGGCAGAGCGTCCTTTGCCTGCAAACCTCGTCTTCGCTTCACAGAACCCAAACACATCATCGTCACTATACTTGTACAGAATAGTTGAGCTGAGTTGCTTTTGTTTGTGTTTTGCCAACACGCTTCGTCTTTTCATATACCAGTTAGTCAACAACCACAGGGAGTATCGGAAACAAAAGAATTTTCCAATTCCGCTAACTAGACCATAATATCGAAGACATATTTAAAGTAGAAGCTTACGAACAACTCCTATTCATTATCATCATACTCTTCTATTATTAACACTCACTTCTCGCAAATTACACAGACTTCGCTCTTCCCAGCTCCTAATCTTCACTTCACTTATGAGTATGGATAATTGCCGCAGTGTCCACTTGGTTAATAGCAAGATTAAAAGGTTAAGATGCGCTATGTTTGGAGAGAAGGCGTAAATTGGTGATTATGCACTGACGCGATTATGCTGGAATAATTAATAATCGTCTTATTTGCTAATTAATGATTTATGTGAGATTTTATTTTAGTCTTGAAAACATGTTTTTGTGTAATCTCTAAAGTAATAATTGTTTAGTAATCTTAATAATCACCATCAATGACATAATGAATATTTTTTTACAATTTCTTATGTAATGTCCGAGCTAGATTTGAGGTCAATGGCTCTGGAATGGTATTCCATCAAGAAGAGCCTAAATGAATAATGCAAAATAATATTTTCTTAAACTTTTAATAATTATCTACTGATATTTTAAGCTCTTACGAGAATTGAAGTCCAGGTGCCAGAGCCTTATTGCTGCAGGGTAAATTTAGCATTATAAACGTTCAAGTGCAGCGATTTTCTTTTAAATTTCAAAATATTTAATGGTCAACCAATAAATCACTACACAAGTTATTGACACAATAGTGCATCTCAGCCTAGACCAGAAGATGAAGCAAAGAAAAATACAAGATCTTCCTAAAACCTAAATCCTGCATCATAGCAAGTTATTGACACAGGGTAAAAAGAAAAAAAAAATTAAACTGCCAACGATAATTGGTGCTGGAACCCTGCTTGTCTCTAGAGTAAAGCTCCGTCTGTAGGTGAAGTTCAATGTCAAATTGACCAGTTCATCTACTAATCTTAGTCTTAGTATTCAATGGCACAAAAGCCAAAATAATGCATCAAGTTGTGCGATTTTTAGAAAATAATCCCAAGACATATTTCAAAATAATTAGAATCAACAGTGAAGTATTAAACAACAAGTATTTTTGTCAACAAAAACAAGAAAGCAATTAATGGGTCTTCTTTTAGTTGCCCTCATCATAATACTTTATAACTAAAAGTGTGCTCAATTACAACAAAAATTGTCTCATTTTCTGATCTTACCAAAAAGCAAAATTAGATTAAATAACATAATGCAAATTAATGATTTTTTTGTTTAACATCTATTTAAAAATAATTAACATCATAAATTCCTTTAAAGAAAGCATCGGCTTTTTTGAAGTTCCTAATCCTAAAAAAAAATTAAAAATAGCTTAAAACCCAGAAAAAATAAATTAATAATAATTAAATCAACATTAGTTCCAAAGTAAATTTAATCACGGATTAAGCAACTTCAAAACATAACAAACCTAAACTACTAAACTTACATAATACCATATTACAATAATTCCTCTAAATGCCTTCACAGAACCCTCAAACAGATAATAAATCA
>JAQFZN010002701.1:0-10688 GCA_034687075.1 Geophilus carpophagus | reverse complement strand
AGTAATATATTTTATACATGTAATCATTTTCAACAGATATTACTTTAACTAAATGTTTTCAAAATCGATGTATTTAAGTCCTTCAGTTTCTGATTTTATCATAGCTATAGCACCAGTCACATTATCTTCTATCAACCTTATAAATGCATTTGCAACAACTAAAGGTCTAAAATTAAAATTAATTAATTGATTAATGTACAATATTTAAACAAAATAACTTTCATTACTTCATTGGCAATGTCACAATCTTATGTTCACTTGCTGACTGAAAATCAACACAATCCTCATAAAACTTATAAAACAGCGGTGTGTCCGTAGCATAAGGGCATATAGCATTAACCTTAACACGAGTTCTCAAAAAATTTCTTTTATCCTAATTTAAAAAATAAAAAAAATAATTTTGCGTAGTCATAAACTCTTAATATAATAATGATCATTGCAGTACACCCCAACTCTTTGTCAATCCAATTACAGCATGTTTAGTTGTACAGTAGGTAGGTGTAAAGTGATTAGAGTAAAGTCCTAAAAAGTAATTTAAAACGTTAAAAATTCTAAGTTATTCCGTTACATTCTTTATACCTAAATTAGAAGAATGATTTATGACAACTCCTCCTTTCTCCCCATTACAGTCGACAAGATGCCGAAGAGCTAAAAGTATCCCAATGATAGTGCCATTCTTCATATAAAAATGTAAGTTAATTTGATTGTGATAGTTGGTACGTTTATTACCCTACCAAATTAACTTCAACAGTTCGTCTCCAGTTTTGCTCCCCTATTACTCCAGCGTTGTTAATGAGGATGTCTAGATGACCAAATTTCTTTTTAGTTTCAATAACAGCAGCTGTTAATTATATTAAAAAAAAAACTATAATTTTCTCTGTAAATTATAATCTAGATATTTAGCCATTACCTTCAAACTGTTCTTCATTTGTTACATCACCAAAAATGAAATGTGCATTACCTGAGCCGTGTTTTAATATTAACTGTTCTAGAATAAGTCGGCCTTGATCTTCTCTTATATCCATTAAACAAACTTTTACTTTTCTTGAAAGAAGAGCATCACAAATAGCACTTCCAATTCCTCCAGCTCCTCCTGTCACAAAAGCTACTTTTTTTGAAAATTCGTATTTTGATTCCGCCATGACTCGTTAATCTCAGTTGGCATTACCATTTAGTCGAGTAGTTAATAGATGGCGCTTGCATTGAATTTGCCTTTTAAATCATATTCACTGTTCTTGAGGATCCATCAGCGCCTAGCTGACTCTGGTTTTGAAAATTAGGGGCGGCTGTCTGACGAAAATTTTTCAATTTTGGAGGCGGCTGGCGGCTGAGCTGACCAAATTTATCATTTTAAAATGACAACTAATCACATGAAATGATTGGCTATTGACATAATTTCAATCAACTTTTTTGTTCATTATATTTTTATTAGTTATTTTTTAGCTAATGAAAATAAAATGACAATAAAAAAGTGATCAAAATTACATCATCAGCCAATCATAACATGTGATTAGACGATAGTTTCTATAAAAAAATTTCAGCCGACTGTAGCCGACAAAATCGCACCTGCACTCATGGTACTCCCAGCCTGATGGGTCAATGACCATGACAAGTGGTAATTTTCGACGTCTAGAAGATGGCATGAATCGTAAATCGTGAATCAATTTTAGATTCTAAATTTGATATTTTTGCTGTTTATTTTACTATTTAAAAAAGAAGAAATAAAATAATTTGTTATAATGTTATAGTTTTACTTAATTAATTACAATTTTGCAATGTACTACTGAACACTATTGAAATAAATACAGAAAAAAATTCAGAAAATAAAAAATGTACACATGTGGTAATGTATATGTAAGTTAATAATACATATCAGAATTGAATTAATTAAATTAACATTCTGATTGTTAGCGCTCAATGCTTAGAAACAACTAACCGAGAGTGAAAAGTATCTAAAAATTACCAAGAATAAAATAAAAGGTTATTTAAAATTTATTTATTAATTTTTCTCAAAAAGACAAACTAAGTTCATTCAAGGGCAGGTTTGAATCTATATTCGGAGAATTTTAATGGAGCTTGTAATCGAGTTGAGTACTAAATATTATGCAAAACAGAAAACAAAAATAACTATAAAATACTGATTGGCTCCTCTGAGGGCCAGCGTTGGGGGGGGCATGGGTTTGACCGAACCTAAAACTAGGCAATTAGCTAATTTTTTTTGACGACTGTTCATATGAAGCACAATGGCGAGCTAATTGCCGGTAAGTTAAAATAATGTAGGTTTAAATGCAACGTAACAAATATTTCCTCTTAAAATGGACTAGTTCATTATTTTCACTAATCATTAATCTAACTGGCTATTAGAATAATTGGCGGGAAAATAAAAAAATAAAAAAATTAAAAAATTACTCAGGAAAAATAAGCTTAAAGTAAAGATTGTACTGAATCTATTGACAACTATAAAAAAGATAATCTTTTTGATTTCGCCACCACCACCTTCATCTACTTCTCTCTCTTTTTCATCTCCTCTCTTTTCCTTTCATCTCTTTCTACTCTCTCCTGCTAAATCTTACTAGCAATCCTAATCAACAACTCCAGGCCAGCGCTCCTCTACCAGAGGCTTCTAGCAACAGAAGCCTCCCCCCCCTTCCCATCACCACAAAAGATTAAGGAAGATAAAAAAGATTTTAAAGTCTGAAATCGTACACAAATGCATCTATTACTAGTATATAGTTTAATGTAAATGGTCCAACTATATTTTATCTAGATTACATTTGCGATTGCTTTTTTCTTCAGTCTCACCAGGAATCGAACCCAATTTATATACTGACAAAATCTTAAAGCAGTGACTTACAACTCACAACTTAAAATAGTATAGTACGTGTCTAACTTAATTATATATTGTTCACTTTCCATATGCTACTACTAGCCACTAATTCATGAAATACTGGTTTTTAATCCTTTTATATGATATTTCTTTACTTTGGGTGATTGACGTCAGGATGAAGGTCTTCTGGTGTCTTGTAATATTTCGTAAAAATTTAATTTTTCAAGTCATAAAAATATTTTGTGCTAACTTGATTAAGAATTCAAACTCGCAGACTTGCTGTAAATGCTTTTTTTTATTTCGATAAATTTAGGAACGCAGTTCTTGGCAGTAAGCTGGATATATCTCTAAATGTATAACAATTATTTGTTATTTACAATTCATCTTTCAACTTTTTATTTACATTGAGAATGGATTTAATTTTTCTTAACCAAAAATCAAATCTCCAATCATCATTTGGTTGATAATTCCTTACAGTAATCTCTTTATTCATATGGTACACTTGAAGTTTTTCAGATTGTGTAGGTCTCCAGTTAACGGCTTTATCACCTGTCTCATCAATTGGGTATCTAAATGTTTGAAAATTAACATTTTTTACGTAAGAAACATTTAGTAATACATTACCCATTTTCGGCAAAACTCGTCCAAATATCTAAAAATTTATTTTCAGTTTCATCATTTGGTTTTTTATAATCAAATGGAAAGAAATCTTTGATATCGAATAAAAAGTACAAATCATCTGGGTGAGTTACACCTGCAAATAATAGTAAATAGTAAATTTATTGGTATTAATCAGATATTTAAGTTATCTTTACGATCTTGCATTCCAAAATATTTAGCTATACCATGAGCACTAACATAATCATAAGAATATAAAAATACTTTCATATCCGATTCGAGTAAATACTGAACTGCTTCGTAATGTGGAACTAAATAAATGGCATCAGTGATCACCTGAAATTAAATTATTTGATTTTATAGGTTAAAAGTAAAGTTTAAAATTATAGTTTACATTAGCTATGGCGTATATCAATTTTTTTCCATTTTTCATTTCTTCGGAGCCAAAGTATTGACTTTTTATCAAATTTATCAAGTCATCAGTTACATCTTCAGCTTCAATGTTAAGTGCACTTATTGCAAGATTTTTAATCATCTTATCGGAGAACTTTGGTATTTTCATTAACATATCTAAGTAAAATTGAAATTTACAAATTTTGATTTTTCTATAAAAAAATTAATTTGGTTAAAATTTGCTTGGATTAAATATAAGTCCTTCATCTTTAGTGATGCCCATCAAAAGTGGAACTCGATTTGCAATATGTCCATTTCGAAGTAAATTGGATGGCAGATTTGAATGGAAATAGCCATCGACTACAGGTCCAAATGGAGTTATGCTACCCTGATAATATAACAAATAAAAATTGAAAAATTTTGTAAATCCACCCTTTAAAAATGGCATTTTTACTGAATTCATATCATTTGCAGCATCAATTAACTTTTTAAGCGGTACTTTTCTCAAACATTTTACTATTTCGGCAGTATCTGAGCTAGAACAATCAACTCTCTTTGCTAGTTGTTTTGTACTGTGCAAGGGATCACTTTGTTCTGCCGGTAGGCACAATAGAGTGCCACTTTGTGCTATCGCCCTTTGAAACAAACCTAAAGAAACAATAAAAAAAAATATAAAAAATCGAAGCAGCATCAATTTTCATGTTCTGTCGTACCTGTGGAGACAGGTGATATTACATGGTTCATAACTGACACTGAACCAGCATTTGAGCCGAAAATTGTCACTCGTTTAGGATCACCTCCAAAAGCAGCGATATTTCTTTGAACCCATTTAAGAGCTTCAGTTTGATCAAGTAATGCGTAATTTCCTGGACTAGCTTCATCCATTGTGCTCAGAAAACCTAATTGATTCATCAATCAATTAATTATTTAAAAAATATATTTAATTTTTATTTAATTTTTGATTATTAAAAACTACCTAATGGTCCAAGACGATAATTAATCGTAACCAAGACAACATCACGATCAAGTAAACGTCTAGGTCCATAGCCTATAGATGATCCAGCTATAAATCGTCCTCCATGAATAAACACCATTACTTTTTGTAATGTTTGCTCCACATCATGTGTAAAAACATTCAAAATGAGACAATCTTCTTGGCCTTGAAGTACCTTACGTTCAGGGAAAAAATAAATACTTTGAACGCATTCCGGCCCTACTTTAGTTGCATCAAATTTTTTACTAGTCCATTGTTTTCGTACTGGCGGCTGAAAAATATCATTAATCGAGTGCTCTATTTAAATCAATGCAATTGATACCTTAAAACGAAGTTCTTCCACTGGAGATTCAGCGTAAGGGATGCCACGAAATGCTAAGAATTTACGATGATTCAGTGTAGTCATTTCTGATCCATAAATTTGGACACCATTTTCTATTTCTACTATTGCATCTTCCTTAGCAATTGGGGAAAATAAAAGAGCAAAAGCTAATGATATCAATGCTAACATACGAGCCAGGATTTTCGTTCTCCAATTTTTTCCTAATGTTGTCCTTAACATCTGTTGCTGGTGTTCCATTTCTTGATCTGTTAAAGCTTATCTGACAATTTTATCAATTAAATAAATAGTGACAGTAATGTTATGTAAAAGTAAATAAATAAATTTGTAATGCCTAGAATTGTTATAGGAAAGGAGAAATTTTAGTTTGTCAATTTGTCACTTGAAAGCTTTGCTCATTGTTTTGACTTAGCTCCGCCCCTGAATTCTAACAATGAGTTAGACCAATGATTCTCAACGTTTTTTTTTGTCAACTTACATTTTTAACAATTTAAAGACTTGGCGGCATACTACTGTAATAATAAAAAATCACCTGTATGATACAGATATCTGTATATATGTGTATATAAATACTTTACTTATGTATGGGTATTTGCATTGGTGGCACACTTTAAGAATCTCAAGGAACACTAAAATACCATGGCACAGTAGTTGAGAATCACTGAGTTAGATCAATTAAAAATAGTTTTCTCTTTTTAATTACCAATGAGAGATTTTTTTCTCTTTTTGCTCTCCTTCATTTGGGTACAAATAAAGGAGCTTTTGCTAAACCAAACTCTTGTCATTTTGGTGTAAGTTTCTGGGAAATTTATCACTCATGTATGTATTGCTGCAGCTGGTCGTTTGCCTGTGATCACTGTCTTTGCATTCGCTGTAAGAGCATGGTCATTACCTGGATTGCTGTTGGGCATTCGCTGTACAAGCATGATCGTTTATCTGATTTAGCACTGACATCTTACTGAGATATTATGGTTTTTGACAATTTCTTTCTTAAGCTGTTTTGTCACCTTATTTCTTTACTTTCTTTTATTTTCTTATATTGTAATTCTTTTGTATATTTTATGTTATGTTCTATTGTTGACTAGATGCTAATATTTATTTGTGACAATTACAGATTAGAACCCTGCTGTGCCTGATCTAGACCTTACCTGATTTGACTGATACCTGATAGTGATCTTCCTGGCTTATATACATCCCGACCTAGACATTTTCCTGTTTTATTATTTATTTACTTCAAAGACACCAGGTTTTGAAAATTAGTAGGGGTGCTCTAACTCACTGTGAATATCAAAAATAATGAAAGTGATGATGAAAAAAATAAGAAATATTATATTTTATCATTTTTTCCTCCTTTTTGGGAGGGGGGGTGCTGAGCACCCCCACAAAAATTCTGGAGGGTGCTTGAGCACCCGAGCACCCCTGGAGTCGGCGCCCCTGATTTATTTTATAAGTATTTTATATTTCATTATTTGCTTGCTTTATACAGGGTGTCCTACCAAACACCTACCAGGTGAATTATTTTACAAACATGATAATTTAAAAAAAATTTAAATTATCAATTTAAGTAAATGACATGTGAGGAATTTAATAAAGCATGTTAAATTTATGTGACATTGTTGCATCATTGTTTTGCAACTTGTAACTTTTAAACCAACAATGCCAGACAAAAAAATGTCAATTGCAAAGTTGTAGAGCACCATTTGTTTAGTACATTGCCACATTAAAAACTTTTTGTTTGTAGGAGTTTTTTTCTCTAAAATTAAAAAAAACAAAACCAATGATTTTCATTATGGGTGATGATTTTTACTTCAAAAAATAATTTTTAAAAAGGATGAATAATTAGGAGGCTCAAAAATCATCAAAGCCAATGCTCTAATTTTTGGAAATAAACTTATTGACCCTTTTTTCATTAATGAAACATTAACTGGAGCTAAGTACTTACAACTTCTTCAAACAGAAGTACTAAATGAATTGAAAAATTTAACATTGGCAGAGTTTGCTAGAATGGTTTTGATAGAATGCTAGATTTTTGCACTTCCTTATTATTTTTTTCTTTACTTTAATTATTTTTTGAAGTAAAAAACATCATCCATAATAAAAATTATTTTTTTAGTTTTTTTAAATTTTAAGGAAAAAAAGTCCTACAAAAAAAAAGTCCTACAAACAAAAAGTTTTTAATGTGGCAATGTACTAAACAAATGATGCTCTACAACTTTGCAACCCACTCAAACCACTTTTGTAGAACTTGAGACTTCTACAATTAACATTTTTTGCCTAGCATTGTTGGTTTAAAAGTTACAAGTTGCAAAACAATGATGCAACAATGTCACATAAATTTAACGTGTTTTATTGAATTCCTCACATGTCATTTACTTAAATTGATAATTTAAATTTTTTTTAAATTATCAAGTTTGCAAAATAATTTACCTGGTAGGTGTTTGGTGGGACACCCTGTATATTCCTTCATTGTTAGTTAATTAATCTGTATTTATCATTTGATTCTTGTTTTACTATTTTGTATTTAACCTTAGTTTAGTCATTACTCTTTGAGTATTATTCAACCTTTGTTCATTATACAATTAGTATTTATCTGTAATTGATTTAATGCAGTTTGTAGCCATTTTATTGATTTGTATTATTTAATCAATTTGTAGTCTTAGAATAAATGTACTGTAGCTTAGTTTTGTTTTGAGAACCATTGTAGTTTTATTTCCTAATTTAACACTGTTGGAAATATTTTTCCAACATTAATTCTTCTCCAGGCTTTTTACTGGAGATTTTAATTAATTAAATTAATTTATCAATCATTACGATAAATTGATTTAATTGTTTACTGTTTGAACAATTCACAATAACCAATTTGCGACGGTACAACCAATTTGCGAGGTCAAAAATAGTGTCAAATAATTAGAAACAGCAGTTTATCAATTCAATCAGTAACCTTTATTTCTAAAACTGTGCGCAGTTTAAAGGTAAAAAATGATTATTCTCCCTTGAGAATAATCTGGGACAAAAGTACACCTTTAAGAGGTGGGACTAAACACTTACAAAGTTTAAATTGAACAATTATATTTACGTGCTACTCCTAGGGGATCCAATGGTTCTGCAGATGGTTGCAAACAGTCAGATGTGGCCTGGAAATAATTCAAGTAACGCAGCACGGAAATGGTCGCACGATGCAATCACTAGAACTTTTAGGTGATTGCAAGAAGGCTCCACTTTATATTCAAAGTGAATATAAAATTGTATCTCTTCTAAAACAAGAGCAGTTCAGCTATACTGAATAAATGCTCTAGCAGCAAAATATTATCTAACACAAGCAAACTAGTCTTAAAACCAGCAAATGGTCAGTACGCAAATAGAGAACAAAGTTTGGTTTTGGTCAAAGTC
The DNA here is from genome assembly GCA_034687075.1 of Geophilus carpophagus. Classification (NCBI taxonomy): domain Eukaryota; kingdom Metazoa; phylum Arthropoda; class Chilopoda; order Geophilomorpha; family Geophilidae; genus Geophilus; species Geophilus carpophagus. The sequence goes on along the minus strand of JAQFZN010002701.1, from coordinate 2,126 downwards.
AAAGTCAGTCAAAAGTGGGGGGCTTAAAGGGAAAGTTACCCTTTATATAGGCAATAGAGGTGGCGACCTCTATTGCAGAACTCAAGGTCCCATCCTCATTGGGTGATCTGAATTCAAGGAGCTGCAACTATCCACCTGGTTGCTATGGCAACTGGGTGTCCCATCACAAATTTATTACTATTGTAAATTGTATCCATTGTTATCTTTTTATCATGTAAACAGTTGTTGTTTATCCTTTCTTCTTTTCAACATGTAACTTTTCATGAATTAAATGCCATGTTCTTTTTTTTCTTCACACTTTGGTGTTATTCCATTAATTCAACAAACATTAATCTCTTAGGTTGCCGACACAGAATCAGTGCTCTTTTTGTGGCAGTATGCGCTGGTATGGCATAACAGAACCTGTTTTTCGAAGGATGGATTAAATTTATGTTAAGAACTGAATATAAAATTTTTTTAAGGGTTAACTACGGAAGCGTCCTGAGAACATGGTGTGTTTGTTTAAATTCTTTGTTTTCTATACAAAACAATTTGTTTTCTACACATAACAAACTGTTTTGTATACATAAAAAACCGTTTTGTATACAAAACAAGCCATTTTGTGCAGAAAATAAATTTCTTAAGTATAGAAAACAATTTGTTTTGCGTAGAAAACAAAGTTGTTATATATAAAAAACAAAGAATTTAAAAGAACAGACCATATCCTCAAGATGCTTCTGTAGTTAACAAAATGTGACTTCCGGAATCTTTTTTCTTACAAAAAAAGCACTGTTAGAATATTGTTTTTCCTGTATATACTTAATGAGGATATCAGATTGTGTAATAAATTATTACAATAAAAATTAAAAGTGAGAAATGTATTATTTTTTTTATAAAAACTCATTCAAAAAGTTAATCTTCTTTAAATTTTTACATTATGACAGTTTCAAGAGGTATAAAGATAAGGTATCTATTATTAACACTTGTGAAAGAATAAATATTTAATTTCAAAAAAAAAATATTTAATTTCAAATTGATACTACTTTATAAATATAACACAATTTTTTTACAGAAGTACACTAGAACATATATATATTCACTTGTAAAATTAATTCAAATTAAAGGATATGCTATTCCTACTTATGTAGTCTAGCGATTTCGTCAGAAGAATTGACAGGTGATGTAAATATGTTTGCAGTTGCTTGATGCTTTTATTATAACGTCTTGTTATTGTTAGTAGGTAAAAGAACTGATAATATTCAAATTAATGAACATGAATTTTGCATGACGTTATTTTGGACATGCGCAAGTTTTCAATTTATTATACAATTTAAAATATATGATTTATTCGAATAATTTCATACGTAGTTAAGTTACTGCGTTTAAAGGATTCAAACTCGGATTTGGAATTACATTCAAAATTTATTTTCGGTTTTATCATTTGAGATGTATTGCTGTGAGAATATCTCAAAACTGGCAAACAAAAAGTTCAAATCTCCGAAAGTGATGCACCTAGTTTAAAATAATACATACAAATATAAAAATAAATTAAAATTGAATAAGATAATAAATTATCCAATTTTTCTATTATCCTTATTAGTTTATGCAAGCTGTAGTCAGTAACGTAATCAAAGTAATATAAAAGTGGCTTGAGTCCTAAAGAAAGAAATACTTTAGCTCCTTGAATATAAGGAACGAAAAATCCTCCATCAGTGATTACCTAAAATAAAATTATAAATAAATCATTAAATAAAATTACTATAAACTTGGTTATAATACATACAGCGGCCATAGTTCTTTGCATTTGCTCAAGTCATCTGCATCATTAAAATACTGTATTGTTTTCTGATCAATTCAATTGCATTATTAGAAATCAACTTTGAATTTCAATTTAATGCTGTTGATAAAAGGTTTCTTAAGCTCTCATTTGACATTTCACGTGATTTATAGTATATAACTGTGAAATAAAAAATTTTATTAATTTTTTTATTATTTTGTATCAGGGTTTGCCATTTCTCAAGGAAAATTTATAAATTAGGAACCGAAAATAGCACCACTTTGATGGGATCAATATTCACACTGTCTAAATGACATCATGATGGGGTGGCGGGAGGTCAGGCTTTTCTGATGATAAATAATGGGGGGAA